>KN726193.1:50358-75335 GCA_000816745.1 Ancylostoma duodenale
CGGTTGTGGCTGCTGTTCATGCTTTGGTTGAGCCTGCTCTTCATGATGTGGTTGTGGCAGCAAGCCCTTACGATAATCCGTAAACTGCACAAGGTGAGAAGTGCGAAACAGCACTCAATATTACTACAAATTGATGTTGATAAATTACTGTTCAGCATTCTCACTTGCGGATACAAGAGCAGGCGACGAGGCGCAAGCGGATACTTCCTATCCCCCAATAATGGAGTGTAGCAGCGACTACTGGATGCATAAAGAGTGCATCAGCAAATTAACATCCCCTCGGAACTGTTCATATCATGTAGGATTTTAGGAGTTGTAGGTGTAAGGTTGCTAAAAATTGTATTAATGAGAGTAGCACATAGATGTGCGTAAAAGGACATATTTTCCAGGGCAACTGACCTCACTGTGTTTTTTTACTCATTGATGTGGTAGCCGCGGCCACACCGCAGGGCTTAGTACACGAATTAATTTGATAGTGTTGTGGTTTTTCACATACGAAAAATGCGATCACATACAAATTTATTCGTTAAAGGAGATGACAATATAGGTGTATAGATATTCCTAATTATTCATATAATATTATATTTGTTGGAAATGAATCTTGCCATTTTCCGGCAGAAAGTGTTCAAAGTCACGGACGACGGATCGTTGGAGGGAAGCCCTGGAGACTTCGATGCATCTGTCGATCTCTCGCGTCTTACAATGTCCTTCTTTCCCAGCCGACTAACAATTCCTTGAATCAGCGCTTTAGATTTCCTTCTTGTAAATTACCGATTTGGATATTGTCTTAACTTCTCGGTGTTTCGTAACGTAGACATCGCCCTGTGGTCGTTCCCTTTGAGGCCCATGATCATCCTTTTCACTGGTGCATACTTATCCGTTATTAGAATTTGTAGCACTCTGAATGAAAGGGTAGTCTGTGGAGCAATGGCATGCTTTGACTCGGTAAGTGTCACATACCTGTGTCACGATTCCGCAATGTTGCTGGTATGGAGTTTCTTTTTACCCCACTTGCACCAAGTCCCATCAAATGGTCCGTCATAACACGTTGTGCGAGGAACTTCTTGCACTTCTGAAATGCGGTGTGTCGAAATCGTGGAGCAGTGCCATGCTGGTACTTTTCTGTGTACTCGCATCGGAAGGAAGATCACTCTTTTGATCGTCATCCACCATCTCCGACTGGGGCATCTTTCATCTGTCTTAAGTCCATACTCGAACGCTTTCCGGTTCCACATTATGGAGTAGTGTACGCAATTACTGGGTGCTTCCTATACCTACCTTGAATCTTCCTCGGTACTTAGGGGGAGCTGCACCTGAAAGGTTAGACGATGACTACAATTGTGATAGGATATGGGACAAAGTTGGGGAAAGCTGTGGAGGCGAATGTGAGGTAGCGCTGGGACTCGGAGTTTTTCCTATTAATTATAACTTCATACAGTGGCGGTCAAAATGATATGACCAGAAGGTTTTTTGACAATAACTCGCTTCGAATTTTCCGGTGGACGCTGAAATCAACGAAACGGGAAACGGCAAGTAAATAATTACATGCTGCATTGATTCTTCCTTCAGATTGAGGCATCTGGGATTTTTTGAATTTTTCCTTGTGACCTTCAAAATAGCACGTAAATATAATACATAGCAACCAAATTGGCTTCTAGTTAGCAAAAAACCAAATATCGAAACCAAATAAGGAAATAACAGCTAGTATCTTGTTGAGAATCCTGTTGCATCAATCACAGCCTGGCATCTTCTTATCATAGGATCCAGAAGGTTGTCGATAACGCATTTCTTCCCAAGCTTTCTTCAGTTCGGGAAATTTTTGATCTGGATTTGAGGCATGTTGCTGGCTTACCATCTTCCCCATCTGATGATATGACCTTCTGGTCATCATTTTCATCATCACCGGATAACTCTTTTCCAGTCCGCTATTGTCCAGTGGAGGTGAGCTCTCGTCCACTTTCCTGTCTGTTCTTTGGGGTTATGAAGGGGTTCCTGGCAACAGGCCTTGCATTCAATCCAACAACCCAAAAACGACGTCTAATTGTGCGATTGCAGCCTAATCTTCATGATCATCAAGATGTTTCCACTTCTTCACAGAATTGTGTTTCATCTGTAGCACAAAATGTTCAGTCAGCTGTTCTTACCACTCCTTTGAGTATCCGTCATACCAATCAGGAAAACAATTGAAGGATCCCCGGTATTTTATCAACAGTTTCGTATGTCTCTCTGTGAATGTTAGATCCTTAGTCAAGAATGTTCATTCATTCGTTCATGCTTTAACTCGCTCGCGTTACGATGTGGCTGCAGTCTACGAAACCTGGCTGAAGTCAACCGTCCTGACCGAAGCTCTTTGGGTCTTGTGTGCTCTGAGTATGATAGAAAACGGAAAAAAGGAGGAGTGGCGCTTCTACTTAGGTTGGGGATAACTTATAAGGTGGTTTTCTCTGAATCAGTTCCTAACTCATATGAAATCTTATGTTGTGATCTCATGGTTGCTTCTAAGGACATACGCTTTATTGTGGTGCACAGAACCCCCAACTGTCCCAATTCGGGCACTGACCAACTCCTGAAGGCGTTGAGTGATCTGACCTGCTGCGGCCTTCCGACCGTTATAACAGGTGATATGAATTTGCCTGACATTACTTGGGGAGATTATCCCTCAGCTACATCGCAACTTCTAAAAACTTCATTGAAATGTGTCAAAATCACGATTTCGTTCAGTACGTCCGAAGTGGCACTAGAGGTAGAAACATACTGGATATTGTCCTATGTAATGAAGTATGCCTAGTTGCTAATGTAGCTGTTGGTCCACCAATAGGAACCAGTGATCACTATTCTATCAAATTCAGGATTCTGATAGAACACGGTAGGCAGGCGAAAATTTTTGTTAGGAATTTTAAGCACGCAGATTTTGTCGACTGGATTGGTTCTCTTGCTAATACGCCGTCAGTAGATGAAGCCTATGAGCTGTTCATAGCTGTTTTCGAACTTTCCATTGACATTTTTGTTCCAGTAGTTGAACAGCTTTGTAGGAGAAAATACATGCCGGAATATCTGGTTTCTCTTTCTGACAAGCGAGCCAAAGCCTTTTCTGATGCAACAATAGTTTCTACTGACGAGAAATAGGACAGGTATAAACGTATCACAAAAATCTTCCTTGCTAAACTAAGCCAATATAACAGTCAGGTTGAGAAGAAAATAGTGGAAAAGGGTAGCAAGTCAAAACTCTACTCTTATATAGGAAATAAAATCAATACTTAATCTGGGATTCCCACATTACGCATGCCTGGCACAAATGAATCAACTACTTCTGACGAACATAAAGTTGAAATTTTTGCTGATGTATTTGAAAGTGTATACCAGGAAGACAATGATTCTCACGAGCTACCTTCTATTTATTTGAAAACTGGGGAACCTATGACAGCCTCTATTTATTTTGACAAACAAGTGATCTATTCTCTCTTGATTCGTGGGAAGCTCTCCCATTCATTTTCACCAGATGATATACCCCACATGTTTATCAGGGAGGTTGCAGCTGAAACCAGTCTGCCTTTAGAATTTCTATTCAATATGAGCTTCTCTAGAGCTGAGGTTCCTAGGAGGTGGAGGCATTCGTTTGTCACTCCTATATTAAAGAAAGCACCTAGTGACGTACCGACTAATTATAGACCTTTCAGTATCACCTCTGTATTTGCTAGGATTTCTGAGAAGATTATCAAAAAAGAAGTAGTCCGGTACATGGATGCTCAGGAGTTGCACTTCATGGATCAGCACGGCTTCAGGAGTGGTAGATCAACCGAAACACACATGTTGGAGGTTTTGAGTGATTGGACTAACTCTCTTGATGATAATGTTCCAGTGGACATTATCTACTTCGATTTTGAAAAAGCTTTTGACAAAGTGTCACATAAAAAGTTGCTGCACGTTTTAAGCAAACTAGGGTTCCACAGGGATATTATTGAATGGATGCATGAGTTCCTCATTGGCAGAACCTTCCAAGTCAGGATGGGCAACTGTTTTTCTTCCGTACGTACTGTGAATAGTGGAGTCCCACAGGGTGGAGTTTTATCTCCGATTCTGTTCAACTTATATACGCTAGATCTTCCACAGGTGATACTCAGAACAGGCGCAAAATGTAAAATTTTTGCTGACGATCTCAAAATTTATCGAGAAGTTGACACTGCTACTGACCGTAATATGCAGTCAGCCATAGATTCTGTGACCTCCTGGGCAGGCGACTGGTCCCTTCCAATTTCTCCTTCCAAAACCAGAGTCTTACATTCAGGTAACAAGAATTCGAGCAGCTATCGTTTGTTAGGAGAAGTACTTCGTCCACTCACTCCGTTCGTGATCTAGGATTCACTTTTGATGACAAGCTATATTTTGATAAACTCTGCCAGATAATAGCCAGGAACGCCACAAACAGGTTATACAAACTTTTTAAGGCCTTATCTTTCAAAAATCCCATTGTTCTGTTGCAGGCTTATAAAACATACGTGCGACCGCTACTGGAATACGGTACTACTGTGTTCAATCCACACAAATTAACACAGAAGAAAATGATTGAAAGGGTGCAGAATAGCTTCACGAGAAAGCTAATGTTGAGAATTGGAGGCTATGACTACGGCAGCATCCCTAATGGTCATTTTAAGAATAAATAATTCAATCTTGAAACGTTAACCGCAAGAAGGAGGAGGAATGACTTCCTCATGGTGTGGAAAATTCTCAACCAAACCGAAGGATCAGCGGCGAGGCACTTTTTACCTTAACTAATTCAAGAACCAGAGGGGGTTCGCTTAAGCTACGGTTGAAAAAAGCGAGGTATTCGTTGAGATTCAATTACTTCGTTAACAGAGCGGGTTCAGAGTTCCTCAAGTTATCCAAGAAAGGAATTTTCGTAACTGTTGACAGATATCTAAGAGATGAAAACCTCAGAGTTTCCTGAAGTAGCTTATTTGTTCTCTTTCGTTTTTTTTTTTTTCGTTGATGTTTACCTCATCGAATTCTTCATATAACTGCATTGTAGTAGCTAGTTTGTTTTTGTGTGTTGAGTTATGGTTTTATTTTTCTAACATGGTGTGCCATGTAATGAAGATTAACATTAAGATTGTGCAAATCGAAGGGAATTTGACCACTCCGACGGAAATGTCTTTCGCTATGTCGGCAGCAATAAGTCTAGGATTCTCATGGCACAGTCATAGGATGTTTTTATCGAGGAGTCTGGCAGTGCATTTTCTTCTTCGAAGTTAGAACTCGTCCATCTTCACGATATTTCTTGAGTACAGCAATAACTGTGGACTGTCCAACGTTGAACTTCCCGGCGAGGTGTTTGGTGGTGATCCCATTCCTCTGCCCGAGGAGAATGATCATTTTGTGCCATTCAAGTTAGTATCATCTACAAAATCAACCAAACTACCACAATATTTGCAAAATATGTTAGAACATCGTGAATGTCTATTCCATGAAGCTCGAAGACTCAATAATTGGTCAAATTATAATACATTCTCAAGGAAATTCATGGTTAAACTGAAAGAGTATAACGCTAATGTAGAGAAGAATATAATTGAGTCTGGTAATGTTCGTGACTTCTATAGGTATGTGAACTCTAAAGTTAAAGAAACAACTCATGTTGGTTGTTTGCGCCGTGAAGGAATATTGGCAGTTTCACCATACGAAATAGCGAATATGTTAGCGGATCATTTTACTAAAATATTCCGAGATGATAATGGTGAAGACCCTGGAATCGAATTTAATGTCATAAATAATATGAGTGAATTTCCTTGGTTTCACTCTAACAAAGTTTTAGAACTACGAATGAAGTGGCCTACAGGGCATTCACCTTAGAGTAAACATCGCGCGCGATCTGATCCATTCCAATAGATCAAATTCTCAGTTGAAAAACTACGTGAGAGCAGAGGTTCCAGCAACTCGCACGCAGCCTTTGTACTGGGTTCGCAATTGCACCGATGTATACTTCTGGGTGAATGCCCTGTAGGTCCTCCTCAGTTACTCCTGATTTTTTGCCTCTATACTTCATAGAAAAGGTTGCATGCGTAATCAGTGGCCCGCTTGCGTATATATTTAATCAATCTCTTCTGCACAGTGAGATACCTAAACGATGGAAACATTCATTTATAACGCTTGTTCTTAAAAAGGAGCCAGCTTTTGATCCAGGAAATTATCGTCCCGTAGACATGACGTCTCTTTTCGTAGACTTTTTGAGAAAGTTGTGAAAGACCACATTATAGCCCACCTTCATGCCAATTATATTATATCACGGCATCAACATGGATTTGTTCGAGGGCGATCAGTTGAAACAAACCTACTTGAATCGCTCAATGATTGGACTGAAGCAATAGACGAGAAACTCTGTTGCGATGTCATTTATTTTGATTTTGCAAAGGCATTTGATCGAGTGTCCCATGAAAAACTTGTAATCAAGCAATAGACTGACGTACACTCAAGATCCATCATGTCCTCGTAAATTGGATTGCACATTATCTCTGCGGCAGAACGTTTCAAGTAAGAATAGGTGGAACCTATTCGGATGTTAAACATGTCAAAAGCGGTGTGCCACAGGGTGGTATGTTATCTCCTTTTTCTTCAATATCTATACTGCTGATATCCCAGCGATTTTGGAACGTGCAGGAGTGTCAGTTAAATTTTATGCCGATGATATAATAATATACACAGTGGTCTCACAACAAGTTGACGTCATTAGACTTCAAAAAGCTATTGACTTGGTGGTATCTCGGTCAAAGAAATGGCAACTGCCCTTGGCTCCTAATAAAACAGTTTGCATGAGATTAGGTTCGGGTTCTCCTTCTTCGAGTTTGCCCAGGAGTCATATGTGATTGAAAATGACACCATTACTAATGTCCAGTAGGTCAGAGATCTTGGATTCCAATACAGTACTAAACTTGACTTTTCAGAGCATATTAAAAATCGTTCTAGGGTAGCTCTCTTGCGAACATTTCACATTTTCAAAGGTCTTTCTATCAAAAATGAACTTATTCCTTTGAAGGCATATAAAACCTATATACGGTCGCTAGTTGAATCAAGTACAACTGTTTTTTGCCCCACGAAAAAGAAAGATATTTATGCTATTGAAGAAGTACAGAATAACTTCACTCGTAAGCTCCCTGTTAGGATAGGAGGATTTCTGTACTCAAATATTCCTGAAGCAGCTGCTAGAAACAAGCAGTTAAATCGTTCCTCTCTTGAATCTCGGCGCAAAGTATTTGATTTATGCATGGTCCACAAATTATTACATAAATCGAGTGTAGATGGACCGACCAACTTCTTTAGACTAACATGTTCACGTACCAGAGGTGGGCCATACAAGATTATCCTCTCACGTCCAAAAACAAACATAAGAGCTACATCATTTACTTTTCGAGCTGGAAATGCCTACCTCAATGCTTCTAAAAACATGTCATCTGTCATGAAACAAGGTCAATTTAAACGTCGCATGGCTTGCATGTTGCACAAGTATGAGACATTTTAATGTTTTGAAACCGACTATGTTTTCAAGAGGTGTCTTCGCTAGATATATTGATGTCATATGTAAGATTCTGGACACACTGTTACATATGATGTTGTTTCAACATTGATTTGTACTATTTCTCAGTGCGTTATTTTATAACGCTATGCCTTAAGCATTCGTTTTGAATAAATAAATAAATAAAAATGTAGGGAGTAAAGCCTCTTTAGGGCTTTGTTGGCCGACTTATATTGCGAAACACCTCCGCATTAGGGCGGAATTATCAGACCAAGAATATCAGATTCAGTACATACCATACCGATAATATGAGTCATCATGACCTCGCGATTATGACACTCCCGTCCACGGAACGAGTTAGTGTTATGATGAATGAACTAAGTTAACTTAATTTCCACTTTTCAATTTTGAAAGGGACTACTCTTGCGACTTGATATAGTTCTGTGTTTTTTTTAAATACCAGAAACAGTTGGAGTAATGGGAAGGAACTCAATTAAAATTGATCAGGAGACTGACTGTACAACGAAATGACAACGACCGCGCAACAACTGTCGACATCAAAGCTACACTGAAACCTGCCAGATAGGTAAACAAAGTGTCTTCTGGTGTTGTTGAGTTACTGATGACGTGACTTCTAACGCAGCTTGATGTGGGGGGTTATCCAACGCTCCGATCAACGATTTATTTACTTCCATTGTTTCCGTAATTGATGTTCCAAGAAAATCAATGGAAGCGACATATTTCTGGTGAGCCAGGAATCGGCAGAGGAATTACAAAAAAAATTCCATTCCCAGATACAAAAAATGTTAAACAAATACATTTTCGAAAATACAAACCCAAGCTACATTTCCATTTTCTTTAATTTTCTTTTACCTTTCTACAATCATAGGATACAGAAAATACAAAAAAACCAAATTTTCATGAAAATTACCATTTAACAACAAATTACCACAATTACAATTACAATACGTGAATTACGAATTACAAGTCATCAACTACCGCTACCAATTATCAAGTTACCAGTTACCAATACCAACTTTAGTTACAATTACCAAGTACCGGAGTTTCCGGAATTTCCCTCTGCTGAATTTCCATCCACCATTTTCCGCGATTTATCTTTTCAAGATGTTTACCCTTTTATGAAAATTACCATTCACCAATGTTACCTTTACCGGAGTTATCATTTGCCAAATTGCCCTATCCCATACCACCACGTGCTCCGATCGCATTCCGAACTCGTGGGGACGGAACGCACTATGTTGTTTTACCATATTCATAGTGCGTCCATCCTTCCTACATTAGAAGCACATCACCTGCTATGCCAGGACGTGGCCATTTGGGGCGAGCGATCCAGACAACAGTCGCATTTTTTTTCCAAGTAGGCGTGAACGTCGCCTTCTGGAAAGCATGACGTACCGGAGGCAATAGGTTGTCTGATGCGCTCCGCCGCAGATGATGCATTCTGGAGCTGGAGCTGCCTGTCCTTGAACTCGATAGCTGTGTCCAGGACGCGGGAAAAGGGAATGGCGTCTGTTTCCGTGTCGTCCGCTTTCTCGAAGGGTTTCCCTTTCGTTTCCCCTATCAATTTTCATTTGCCGTTGGTCCATTCTTTCCAGCCGGCTTGCCATGCTATTGATTACTTCCTGAGAAGAAAGGTTTTTGAAGCCGATTCCATGTGGGTTTTTCATTTTGTTTTCCCATCACCCCATTTTTTGCTTTTTCCACCCCCTGGGACTGTCGAAGTAGGTCTTTTTCTGGTCTTGAACAGGAAAGTGATTGCAGCAAAAAATCCTTACTTCTTATTTCCTAGTTAGGCATTGGTGTGATTTCTTTTTATAGGAATAATCAACCGACCGTGTTGTAGGTTTCCTGAACAACTATGTAGGAAGTGTGCGTCGTTGGAGGTCGGCGATGATATGAGTTATGCCCCTTTCCAATCCTTCTACTTCCTCAAGTAGTTGTTGCCATTTTTTTCTTGAGCAGTTCCCATCTCGACTGGCCGTTGTCGTCTCCATTTCCATTACAGTTAACGTCGCTTCCATTGTTGCCATCGTCCTCCCAGTCAATGCCTTGGTCTGGGCCCTACTCGGCTTCTGGTTTTCGGGTTGTGGGCATCTCAGCGCTCATTTTGTGGAAACGATGTATTGAATATAAAGTCAATACTGCATCTGTATAATTCGCGTGGCTTAACATCAACGGATAATTCATGAAACAGGAGAGAATGAAGGGAGAAAATGTAAATTCACATTATTTCCGAGTTCTCATAAGGCCGACAAAGACTCGAAGTCGTGCTTTGATGGAGATGAGGCGGAGTCTCCAAAATTTCCTCGGAAGTAAGACGATGAACAGTGTTGGTCTAGTCAGTGGAAAAAACTGTGGGATCGTTAGCGATCCCGATGCTCCGTCCTTTTTATCTGATCTTGAGAAGGCGGCCTGATTCATGCAGCTAAGAAACATAGCGCATATTATCATGCCGAGAATGCATAGAGTGTAAAGGAAGCATCGTCTGCATATTTCAAGAAAATGACCGGAGTCAAGAAGTCCGAAATCGAACAAAGCGTTCGGTTGTGAGGAGTCATTCCATACTAGCGCCCCTTCGGGACGCTAGAAAGTGGGGTGGAGCAGCCACTGGGAGCATGTGCAAAAACTTCGCATTTGTCAAATCCCTAGAAAATTGACAAAGAAGCAAACCCAATCATTAAGTGGGCTGAAATATGAAGTCCTTCTTATGTTGAGTATAAGTGTAAGAAGTCCGATCTCCATCGTAGAGCGTATTAGGTGTTCTCCACGGTATTGGACCACGACGGGTCCCTTCTCCATCGGTCGACCCGCATTCTGGTGTATTCATCACTGCTGGCCCAAAGCGGACCCGTTTACAGTCGCCTGAACCGTGTCCTGGTATTCTCCACTTCATTGAATCACAGCAGACCCATCTTATATTCGCAGACCCGTATCCTGGCATCCTCCACACCACTGGGCCACGGCGGGCCCTTCCTCCATCGGTGATCCTGTTTCCTGGCGTCCCTCACATCATTGGGCCACTGCACCCCCTTCCTCCTTCGGTGGACCCGTATCCTGACGCTCCCCACACAACTGGGCCACGACGGACCGTTCTCCATGAGCGGACTCGCATCCTGGCATTCTCCACACTATCGGACCAAAGCGAACCCGTTTCCTGACGTCCCCCACACCACTGGGCCACGGCGGGCCCTTCTTCATCTCAGGGATTCTTCTGAAATTCATTACCTTCTTCTTCTTCTCCTCATTCATTCTATCTCTTCATTCTTCTCTCTGAAAGTGGTGGGAAACATTCGCGACAACCTAATATTTCAGAAAACTCAGATTTTTGTAGCATAAATGTTACATATTGCATAATGTGTAAGGAGTTTGGTATTCAATATTTGTGTTTGACCACATATTGAATAAAGACAAAGAAAGAGTTATTTACATTCAGTTATTTATCCACTCATAAAGAGTTATTCTGGATGAGATTGACGACAATGACAATATCAAGTCTTATGGTAATATTTCTGATACCAATAATCCATTCACATACAACCCCAAACACCCATACTTTAAAATAACAAGGATAAGGAAGCGAGGTAACAAGAAAACTGGAGCACGTAGAGCTTTCAAGCCCAGTATAAATGAAGATATCTCTAATATTATAGACTTTCTGAACAGTCATGACAATATCATTAGTACCTATATACCATTAGTTGCCTACTAGTTGCCACAGCGAGCGGTCGGTCCACACAGCGCTCGTCTCGACTACCCCAACCCCTCCTCGCTCCTCCCTACCCAACTCCAACAACCACCCACTCATCTCCCACCACCACACCACATCAGTAGCCTGGACAACCTGATGCTTCCCTGTCGTCCATCATGCTGAACTTCCGAATTGGCACAATCAATTGTCGGACACTCCCCACAGAGAACAGAATAGCAGAGCTGGAAGACGCCATCACAGAGATACCACATGACATCATAGGACTCTCTGGAACGCAGAGAACTGGTTCAATGGTTTCACGCTTGCAAAAATTCAAGCATTTCATTTCCCTAACTGAACTGACAGGATTTGTCGTGAACAAGAAATGGACGGACTGCTGTTCCTTCCGCAATATCTCAAAAAGAGTTTCGTTCATTGACGTTAGAACAGCACGTGGATCTGTTTGTGTAGTTCAAATATACGCACCAACTACTGCTCATACATGAGGAGTACGAAGAATTCCTTGAACATATCACGCAAGCACTGAATACTCGCACTCCGGGAAAAACTTACCACAAGATTGTTGTGGGCGACTTCAACGCCAAAGTCGTAAGCGGATCTGCAGACGAAGAATTCATTGGACCATATGGCCTTGGAGTACGCAATGAAATAGGAGAAGCTCTTCTCCATTTTTGCTCCGAAACTCGCCTTCATCTCATGAATAACCGCTTCCAGAAGAAGGCTTCGAGAAAGTGGACATGGATCTCTCCGAATATGAAAACAAGGATTGCTATTGATTTTGTGTCATCAGTAGATCCTTCGATCTTCCTTGATGTCGACATTATTGGTCGGTTCAATTTTGTTAGTGATCACCGACTAGTTATGGCCAAGACACGTTTGAAAAAGAAACGACATTTCTTCAAAAAACCACAGCAAAAAACAACGCTGAACGAGGAAAACTTCTCATCTGCCCTACAACTCTCGGTTACCACTAAGCTAAGCAATTACGAAGTGCTGAAGGAGGATGCTGGCAGCCTCTGTCTCATCAACAAAAGAAACCAAAGCAAAGTACATCTCCGAAGAAACAAGAAAGCTGTACGAAGAGAGACACCGCCTCTTGCACCAACCTTCACCTAAGAGCACAGTAGAACTCTCCTTGATCAACAGCGCATTACATGATTCATTAGAAAGAGATATCGTGAGGAAACACCTCCTACGACTACACCAGGCCGTTTACAAAGGAAATAGTGTTCGGAAAGCCCTCAAAGAAAACAAACTGTACACAAGACCATTGACGCATCTGAAGAGAAATGACAGATCAGTCGCAAGAACCCTGCTACTGTAACGACTGTAGTTCAAGATTTCTATAATACCCTTTTCTCCTCAACAAGACAATCTTTACCTCGAATGTTACAGTGTCCCAAAGAAAAGGTGATTCCAATTCTAGCACAAGAAGCAAGGAACGCACTCGAGAAGATGAAGAATGGTAAAACCTCAGGACTAGACCACATCACCGTCGAGGTGCTAACCAGCGGCCATTAACCACATTATTCAATGAGTGCCATACAAAAGAACAGCTCCCTACGTCCCTTGAGGATTCAATGATATCGTTGCTGTTCAAAAAAGGCGACCCCATGGATACACGAAATTTCCGTCCTATTGCATTACTCTCCACGGTATACAAATTGTTCAGTTCTATTCTCGGCCAACAAATGTTAAGTGACTTGGATGTCAATCAGCCAGTGGAACAAGCAGGGTTCCGCCGGAAATTCTCCACAGTTGATCACATCCACGTCGTTAACCAACTAATAGAGAAGAGCCGCGAATACAATTTCTCACTGTATATAGCTTTTGTGGACTACTCCAAAGCGTTTGATTCTGTGGAACACTGAGAAATTTGGAATTCGCTACTGTGTCAAGGAATTCATCCAAAATAGTCCGTCTTCCATCGAACGTCTACACTGGAGCTGATGTAAATGTCAACATCTGTGGTAAGCCTGCTCCCATCCAAGTTCGGAGAGGCGTTAGAAAGGGGGGCCCTATATTTCCTGCTCTCTTTGCTGCTGTTCTCGAAACCGTCTCCCGCAATTTGGAATGGAGTGAAGAAGGAATAAACGTAAACGGATATTATTTAAACCACCTCCGCCATGCAGACGATGTGCTCTTCGCTCACGATGCAAAACGCCTTGAACATATGCTTAACGAAATGATTGAAGAAAGCAAAGCTGTCGGACTGAGAATCAATCTTTGGTCATGTCTAACTCACAAGGGAAGTGCACGAAATTAAGTTGCGCTTTCGAAACGAGACATATATGGTTGGAAAGCTTATATCAAATGATGTTACAGATTTTATTTGAAATTTGCTAAATGGTTAATACAAGCTCAAAATTCCATTTCCTGCCATATTGACATATACCTCCCTCAATCATGGCTTGGCAGCTGGATAGTCGAGTGGATATTGATGCTGACTCGGAAGACGAAGGTCGAGGGTTTGCATCCTGTCCCCGATTTTGTTTTGCAAACTTCAATTGCTGACCTTTGACAGGGTGAGGAGCTGTTCAGAAAATAGATGATTATTGATGTTAGCTACCGGAAGGCTCCCTATGTATGAAGCCTACTACACTGTTTAGTAAAGGTTTGGCCTAAATTCTTTTTACAATTAGTCGCTCTTAAGGCCTGAACAAAAACAGATGGCGGCATCACGAAGGACCCTCTGAAAAGCTTCCGCCATTTTGTGCTCTTGGCGAGTTGCGTTGGTGCCATCACCCTGACCAAATTTGGCCAGCAAAAACGCAACCACGCGTGAGCAGTCGAACATGTAAGGCGGTTATAGAATGAGAAAGTGACCGGGTTTTCGACGTTTCCACGAAACTTAAAGCACATCTTTGTGCTCAGTTGCTCGCATATACTGAGGTGGAATTCTCGAACGGGGTCCATGAGCTGAGACAATGTCCTTAAGTCCAAGCCGCCGTCTCCTAACTTGCGGAACCAAATCTTCACCGTATACCAAGAAGTAGAGGAGGGATCTGTCGTACAACATATGTTTTTTGGAGCGTCGCTTTCGCTGCTGTTTCCTGAGTTCGCAGTGTGGAGCAGTAGCACATGCTTGTAGTCAATGACGATTTTTTTCAATCAAAATGGCAACGGAATGGTAGGACAAAACAGGTATAGGTAGGTACCGACCGCCTTTCACATATGTTCTAAACAGAAAGTTACGGGACAATCCTGGAAATTCTGGCAATATATGAAAGTGAGTGGCCTGAAACTTCTGTGACAAACTAACATACATATGTGTGTATTTTCAGGCCATTAGTATTAGAAACCATACATGGATCACGATCAAGCTTACTGCAATTGTTACAAGATTCTACATCACAATGGTTAGTACAGACTTACCAAAGTTGTCAAGAATGTATACACCATCTACCTTATTTTACTGAACTTATAAAGTTTATAGTAGTTAGAGATATAATAAATACGATTGAGTTATTGAAAGACCAGTGATTTAAGTATAAGACGGGTCTAGACCGCATACTCAGGGGAGACCCTAGCGGTTTTACAAGATTGTTGTAAGGGACTAGCGGGCCTTTTTTCCTTTTTCTTGTTCTTGAGCCTCATGGAACCCTTGTAACTTACAATTTCAGAAGGAAACCCCCCTACGCTACACGTGGGAGCCAACCAGAAGTACCATAATGAAATTTGCCACCTCATCGTCAATCGAAGGTTTTGCCTGACCGACTTCGCTCCTGTTGCGAAGTTCTACGAAGGATCAATCATCGCCTTCCCGCGCACCTTTTAGGCAAAGGAAAGAAAATCTCAATTTTAAAAAGTGGAGTGCCAAAAGTACGATGATCTTCACTTGCCTAGCTAGGATTTGGAAAGGTGCCGTTGTCGACAGCATCGACCAAGAATGTGATCATCTCATTTTAATTCTCCGCGACAGTGCAAATAAATGTGAGATTTCCAGCATCACCAAGAGGTGATCGTCACATGAAACTTTCGAACTGATTCGCCAGCGTACAGCCGTTACAGGCAACTACCAGCTTACACCCGAGTTCGCGAAACGGTGCAGAAAGAGGACCTCAAGCAGAAACAAGTAGCTGGTTGATGGCACAAAGGCAGGAAGAAGCACTTGCAAAGCACACCGTAAGTTCGCTAAATGCAAGATCAAGATAACCACTTTTCGCTGCTCAGACGGAATAATTTCTTCATCTAGACACGTAGTGAAGAAGGTCACCTATGACCTCTATTCGAACCACTCCGATGGTTATGTTCACCTCCATCCATGTCATGTTATAAAAAATACAGGGTGCGGAAGAAATATTGATAGTGAAATCAACTTCTACTTCAACGCCATAGATACAGTTATTACAATAATTTTTCCTATACAGTTACAATAATTTTTACTGAGTAAGATTAACAACTAAGTAACCATTGAGATTCCATCATGCATCTCCACTTCGATCTCCTTTTGTCTTGATACACTCGCGGGTACGGCGCGGGAAGGCATCTATGGTGCGCTGCAGGTGGTCCGCATCGACACTGTTCCACTTACGAGTCAGAGTAACTTTTACAACATCAACATTCTCGTGGGATTTAGCACAGGCTCTTGCTTGCAAGACTCTCCATGCAGAGTAAGCAAGTGGATCCGGACTATTCAGTGGCCAGTATCGGGAAGAAGTGAACTCACAAAGATTTGCTTGGCGTCACTGTTGCGTTTGGCGAGCCTTATGGGCTGGGGCTGAATCTTGTTGGAAGACGTATGGATTGATTCCAAAATGAGAATTCAGCCATGGGAGAACACAAAAAAAGATTCTACCTTCTTTAAAAAAATGCACAAAAACATCAAGAAAAAAAGTTAACACTTTTTCCGCACCCTGTAGTGGTGTCCTCCGGACGGTTCTCCCTCTCCAAGTCCGACATGGCACAAAGTCGATGAGGTTTCAGAAAGCACCCGGCCTTGACAGGTTTCAACCCAAAAATCACGGTACCTATCGGAAAGCAAGGTACCTGACCAGTGGAAGAACAGCACGACCGCGTTACTGTACGAGAAGGTAGAATAATATTGGCAATGATCGCCCCATCTGCCTACCACTGGCGCTATACTCCTCGAGCAGTGTAGCACCTTACGTCGCCGTCGCCGACGACGGCGGCCGCCAATGTTGGCGACCCCTCACAATCGATAAGCACCGGGGCCGCAGTCGCCAACGTTGACGGCCGCCGATCGCCAATGTTGGCGACCAATCAATAGCCACCGACGTCACAGTCGCCGGCGACGGCGGCCGCCGATGTTGGCGATCGCCAGTCGCCGGCGATGGCGGCCGCCGGCGATGGCGGCCGCCGCCGCCGATCCGTCCACAATCGATGCGCATCGGCCTCACAGTCGCCAGCGACGGCGACGCAAGGTGCTACACTCCTCGAGGAGTATAGCGCCAGTGTACACGGTCCATACAGACCCTTTCACGCGAGTAATCCTCAGCATGATGAAAAGAACATTGGAGAATGGAGCACAGCCGTGTTTGACCCGCAGGTTAACCCCCTCCCCCTCTACTTTCAGATGCACACTTACAGCAGGTAGTTGCAAGAAGAGCAACACTAGTTGCTGTAGGTGCGATTGGAGGAGCAAAATTTGCTGTAAGGGCGCATGGAGCAGGACTTCTATTCTTCCTATATATGCAGGACTTTTTGCGCCCTGACTCTTCTCCATCGCCACATGGGAACACGCCCCCTGTGAGGTGTCTATATGTAAACGGGCAGACAGCTTTGGAAGCTCTCCGCTACAGCGAAGACTTGACGCGCCCTACAGAACTTGTATGACCGGCTGATACCCGGTTTAATACCCGGTTGAAACTGTGACCCAGTGTAACAACTGGCCTGAGGAGATGCGTGCGATGCGGTCACTCGCCGACGCATCACGGACGGAAAGATCCGCCTCGCTGCAATCGTCCGGCTCGCCGAACGCTGCCACTAGAAGCGCATAGGTGTCCGCGGAACTAATTTTTGTTGAATTTTCGTTCTATCGGTTGCAATATAGGATGACCTGCCTTGTTGCTGCTATACCCGTAGCTTGATCATGGCAGGCCAAAAGGCAGTAGGCGCAGCCAACGCCGGTGCGGTATATGATATTCTGCCTGTATAAAATTCTGCCTAGAATGTAGCATTTGCGAAATTCGGCGCAACTTGGGGGCTTACCGAATGTGCCACACCTTCAGGCATCTCAGTCCGTCTCTATCTTTGGTGATTCGTTGAAGAATAATGTTTCTCTGCGCATGAGTATCACTATAAATAGCTTAAGAGAAAGTCAAATGAAGAAAGAGAACACAACTTCATAGTGAAAACAGAACTAATCAGTTGAGCGTCATGGAGAAATGAAATCCAGTTCAAAGACCGCAGGAATTTTTTTTTCCTTTTCCATCTTGATTATTTCCGATCCCCCCGAAGCGGGCCTCTAAACCATTTTCCTTTAGCTCGTAGATTCCGTGGTATTTCCCATCTCTTGAGAGTCACTCCGCTAATAAATTTAGACGTGCTCTATAAGGGAACGGGTAAGCAGATAAGTATGTGTTGAGCAAAGTTGCTCACGGGGGATGAAGTTTCGGAGAGAACTCCGCAAGCTGGGCAGAATATTAGACGGGCAGAATAGTATATACGACACCGGAATGGGCGCCAACTCCGCCTACTT
Organism: Ancylostoma duodenale; assembly: GCA_000816745.1. NCBI lineage: Eukaryota > Metazoa > Nematoda > Chromadorea > Rhabditida > Ancylostomatidae > Ancylostoma > Ancylostoma duodenale. The sequence continues at coordinate 68,251 of KN726193.1, forward strand.
TTCCTTTTGTTGTGCAGGTGTCATGCGGCGAGAAATGGTGTGGGGCTGTGCTCGAAACGCCCGAATGTGAAAGCGCATAAGTGTTCGTGAAACTCATTCGTTGCAACAGAGGATGAACTGCATCATTCCTGTCATCCCAGTTGCAGGATCACTGCATGCCAAGTGCAGCAATGACCGCAGCTAACGGCGGAGTGAGCGCTTCAACCCCACCCACTTCTGTGTTTGTTCCGCAGCTGTCATGCCGGAAGAGAGTTTCTGGCTACACACCAAACGCTCGATGGCCTGAGAAAAGACGGGCAGTAATACACCTGTCGGGATGGGGTTGTTCAGTACGTTGGACACGTAAACGACAAACATTTGCAATAAGATTTCGATTTAGTGATTTTATGGACTTTTCGCCTGTGGATGGGAAAAAATCACCGAGATCACTTAATATGGTGATCACTACAACCTGGACAGTCACCCGAACAACAGAAACGGCATGAGCTTCCGCATCAAACCCGAATCGTTCTTCGATCATTTATTCAGCCGCATCGTTAATTCTCCCGTCACCGCTTTCTGTTCTTTCTACGCGCCGTCTGCGTCTCTGCCGTACTTGCACGCACTATTATCGCCAGGCTCTCAACGGCTGCATCCACTCTGCCGTCATATGCTTAAAACTCGGAATTTGCCCCTCTGTGCCCATTTGTCATCCGATTTTTTGCTTTAAAATACGAACCATTATAGTCACACGGTTCCTCCTGGTTTCTTTCATGCAGGTGAAACATGTTCTTTGAGGACTTACTCGCATAGTGATATCGAGCGTTTATCTTACTTTTGCTGCCTATTTTATGCCTCGTTTGCTTGTTCTCACGTTTGTTTGTTCTTCTTTAGCCTTAGAGATCTAATCCATCATTCCAAATGAAGTTCTCAGTGAGCTTATCTAGCAACATGAACGAAACCACTAATTTGCCCGTAATAAGGGTTTGTACTCTGTTAAGGATGTCCAGCCTGTCCATAATTATTGTCCATAATTATTGTTTTATGTGGGGCTGAATTCAGATGGTTCGGGTGGTTCTTCGATTAATGGTCTCAGTTCTAGCAAAAGTCTTGATTAGGCGGTGCCCAGACGAGCCGCAGGATCAGAAATGAGTTCCTTAGGCTGGATATCTTTGCAGTAATAAAACCACACAAGATGCGAAAGGCTGGCCCAATTGGGTCTATCAAAGAGTTTTAATCCAAATATCAGAACAAAGTTGATTAAACCTGCTACGTACCTCTTTGCCAACTTTAAGCACCTATTCAAGTGTTAGGTTGAAAGAACATTTCGTCAGGTTAGCACGAAAGTCCAGATACTTGCCAGTCCCTGGAAGGAAGGTCCTAGAAACACAATTTCTGCTGTGAGTTAAAGTATCTCAGAAGTCGCTGGCTTTTGGTATTTCTCGGAATTTGCCAGTCTTCGTCAAATTTCGTATTTGTGTGATTAGGGAGTGTTGTGTGCTCATCCTTTCAAGAAAATGGCGAGAAGGAGCGATGCGGAGTACTTTAAACTATAGTGACCAATAAATCGGGTCGACAGGGCACATCTACGATTTGGCAGCCTGGGAGGATCGAAGAAGCCATCAGAAGTGCCTAGATACTTGACTCGAATAAAAAGCAGTTCACAGGTGACTGCAGCCAAGTTAGCTCGGTGGCACGCGATACACCTCGTTGCGGCGCCACCAAATCTCTTCTGCACGTGTGCTCTGGTCTTCCGGTGTGGGCTGCAGTTCACTCTGTCAGATCTGCATGTTTAGAAGGCATCATCAAATTTTCGATTGCAGCATCAATATTTTCTGAAACTAATCAAATCTAGCGATCCTCGTTCTCAAGAGGCAGGATCGAGAAATCGATGTTATGATTCCTCGGACACAAACAATTTCAAAGCAAAATAGAGGTCTTCTGTTCAGATTTTGCGGTGGTCCTCTTGAGTTATAATTACTCTGACAATTGTGCAGCACGAACGCAGGGCAAATACTCTCATGAGAAACACGAAATAGATCTAATTGTCTTCAGCTTCCCTTTCTTTTCCTCTCCTACCTGTCATGAGTCTGCGTTCCATGTTGTTTTCTGCCGCACATACCCTTAGCTTAGGTCGCCATGATTGGGACCTCGTGTTATAGAAACTTCTCATTGTGTTCATTCATCACTGTGAAGCTAGGTTAACATCGCTTGGTACGGTCATATGCGCATTACCTTCGAGAGATACATTCAAATTTTTTGCTAAATAGAACTCGATGAAGTGAAGTGATGACTTCGTATTTATGGTTTTGTAGGGTGAGCCGTACCGATTTCCGCAGTGTTTACGCTCATTTGGTATCGTTATCTGTGGTATGGGTATCATGGTCCACCGTTATCTCTTGTTATCCGTAAGATATTGGCTAGTGGTTTCTAGAAACAACGGTGTGGAGAGAGGGTAAGCGTTTCGGAAATCCGCACAGTTTCTCCTACAGGGAACTCCAAGCTGCCGTGCGCAAGGGGCGGGACCGCGCCGCGGTTCTCTTGGGTAGAGACACAGAGTTCTGCATGTGGCTCTGGTTTCTCTGCTCCTGCCATCAGCAGATAACCCGAGTGCCACGCCGCGCCGCTGCTCCTCCCTTTGCACACGGCCGTTTGGAGTTCCCTGTACAGCGGTAGAAGTAGCGTAGCGATTTCCACTGTGATGTAATGTTTCATTCGCTAATGTATCTGTTTATCTTGGAACGCAACTCTTCGTTGGGTGTAGCCTGTTTCAAAAACGACAATAGTTGATACTTGTGCCCATAGTCTGCAATTCTCGCGTGTCTTTCCGAATGCTGCGCACTTTCTCGCATTCTCTGTTTCTCTAATATTTTCACAACTATCTTCCTCGGTGAAACACTACATAGCCCATTACAAAAACGACAGTCGTTGAGAATTTGTGCCCGTGATTCCTTCTTTTCTCCTATGGGTTTGGTCCGGGTTTAAACTCAGCAGGCATGGCAGATTTCACTTATGAGATAAGTAGAGTTTCGTGTATTCGGCTGCAAGTGAATAAAACTGTTAGTACAACACAAAGGATCGTCTACAAACTTGCTTTGGAGATGTTGCAGCAGGCGATGGCCGCGGCTCTTTGATATGGCATTTAGGCCAAACTACGCGTCAGCTTGCGCAGGCTCAGTCACTTCCACAGTGCGCTTGCATTCACGTGGTTAGACTCAGGAATGTCCTTGTCCGCGCATTTAAACGGGGGAACAACTACTCCGTGGACGTATCGCACGCTGTTGGATGTGCCATTATTGGGTGTAGAAATTAGTACATCTCTCAAAACCCCGAAATCCAGCAAAATCAGGAACGTGCAGAGTTCCTTGGATGCTGCTTTCTAAAGAAATACTGATGCAGTAACCAAAAATATAAAAGATTTTGGATATCTTCGTGGGGGCCATGTTTTGCATGAGATTGAACGATGCCACATGAGTTTTCGCGCTAAATACGGTTTTTTGGATCAATAGTTCTACAGCAGCAGTGGATAAATCCATGCAAACCCCATGCGTCTCTCAATCCATTGCAAATCCCTCAGTCCCATGCAGAACCCGTGCATACCGATACAAAACACGGTTTCTGGATTTCTTGAGTAAGTAGTTCATTGATCTTATTTTGAAATTCGGTAGACAACACCTGTCATCTGTTGTAGTGGTACACGGCTTTACTGGTTGTCCACTTCCTTTCCTTTCTCACACAGTGAGGATAGGGCCATGAACATCGCTTTAGCAACAAATTGAAAATGCCGCTGTCATTCACTGCGCGGCCTGCTTAAGCATCTTTTTGCGGCAGCTTGCGTTGCTTGGTTACACTTGATGCAACTGGACAACTCTTCGATCTCGTTAACCTTTGTTATGGTCTCCTGCTGCACATGTCATAACGTTTTGATTATGCGTATTTCTATCAATTTCAAAAAGAATGCTTTCAGGATACCAACGCATTGAACGAAAATGAGGCCCTGAAGAAAGCTCCTGCCATCTTCCATTTCTGGAAAGTCACTGGTTTCGGTGTAATAGTGGAGACTTAAACGTGGGTTTTGACCATCACTTCATTACACTCGTGTTGTAGTCGTCACAGGAGGTTCCATCGTTCAACCTTCTTATCTTTCTTAAAATCGTTGTTGCATGCTGTGTGAAAAGGCCTTGCATGCCTTTGCGTTTGCTCCTCACAGCTAACTCCACTATGAGTCCCTGGATACCACTGGAATTCGAATTTTCTTTCTATGTTTGAGGTTATGGTACAGTCTCAGCAGAGTACTCGGTATAATTGTGCTGCCTACATTTTCAAGAATTTGCTTTTCCATTTTTCACCTCAAAGTAGTCATTAGTGGACATTCGCTGTTTCTTTGTTGAGGTCACGACACTTACTAGCTGTAAAATCGGGCGAAGCAGTGTAATAACGGAATTTATGAGGCTGCGACACATGCTTTCCTTCAATATGTCAGCGTCTCAAAGAACAATGAGGAAGACTTCTCTCTATGCAGCCAAGGAAAGCTATTAGTATTCTTCATAGCACCAAAAAGTCGCGAGAAAAGCCACAAGAAAAGAACTGCAATGCGAATCTAACCTTAATCAAGTTTGCATAACATTATGTGGGACGGCCCTTTTCCATATGAAGAATTCTTGCTTACCTCTTTGCTGACTGCCTTGAAAGTGAAACAGATTACCATGTTTTCTTCTAACTATCAAGTTCTTGTAGAATGGCTGCTGCCGTTTTACACGTTCCCAGAAAAAGTTCCTTCCAAGCTTCTTTCTTCGAGTGAAGGGGTTTTTTTTTCGGTCAAAAGTGAAACGTTTTGTTATCTTTGCTTTGTAACAGGGGTGCCATTACATGTTACCTCTGTCTGAGATAAGTCACTTGGGCAAAGTATAGCTGTTTTTGCCAGGAGAATTCATCCACTTCGGACACTACCCCTTCCCGGGACCATTCGTTAATAATGTCACGGACGAAACATTGATATTGCACAGTGTTTGTAAAGGAACCAAGAACAATGATGAATTTCCATATGAGTGGCTGTGAATAATGTAAGAATTTGCATCCGCATATTTTTTTGCATGGGACCAACGTTTGCGGAAACCGGTTTCAGGTTTCGATTATTAGAACGTGTCTCTATGCACGTTTTTTAGGAAGCGGGGTTTGTAAAGTGTTCACTCATTTCAAGCGTGGCCTAGTGGACCAGTAGTTTAGCCTTTATATGGGTGATTTATCTATATTTGAACTAGACCTTTAGATGGTCTAGCCTAATTTGAGCTGCTGCGAATGAAATCGCGAAGGGACTGTAATTCTCCTGCGTGTATATAATGCCAATCTGTACTGCCCATTTACTCATTTTAGTTGTGTCATTACGAACGGCATGTAATTTTGCTGTGTTTCTTCTATGTGTTCCTGCAGTTTTCTTTCGCAATACGGTAGCATAAGTGTTTCATAATTCAAGGGTCTTATTTCTTAAAAATTTCATTTGTTTTTCCATTATTCAAAAGCATACATGCTGCTATAGGGTAGAATAATGAAAAAGGATCAGTTGTGGAATTTTCCACCGTGAATTCCGAGCTTGGTGTTGATCGTAACAGTGAGGATGAACTATGAAACATTCTGGAGTCAGTTGTAATGTTTTCAACTGAGTGACTCCCTCCACCTCTTAGCTGAAAGATATCTGGAGCCTCACATGCTTCCACTAACGTTCAAAGCGGCCGTGAGTCCAGCTAGGCTATCTCCGTGCTTCAGATACGCTTCAATTACGAAATTTTTAGTTCCCAGTTGTGGTTTGATGCGCGAAAATGGCTAGTAGCGGATGACTGTTTCGAGACAATCAAGCGTAATCGTTATTTAATAAAGAGGAGCTCTTGAAATTATATGCATCTTCCGATGTGTATAGAATTTATAGAATACTCCAAATTGCCAGAATTGGCAACTCTCACTCGAGCAACTTGTTTCTTAGAGGATGTATGCTGGCGTTTCGTTGGGTAGATGGTTCCGGGTTGGGACATTGATTCTGCTGCATGCGTTCCTCTTTCAGGAGAGACTTTTTTTTTTTGAAGGGAAATTTTCCCGAGTTCTGTCGATGGGCAGATTTATGTTTCACTCTTTGTTCTTGTACGTTGTCTAGTCCTCTGGGTAGTAGAACATTCTGCTACAGAACAACACCATCTGATTTCTCTACTACATACCGTGCGAATGAAGTTGTGGATGAAATTATATACCAGATGGACACTAGCGCATGTGTTTCTTTTGGATGACCACTACCTTGTGCTTCCGTATTTTTGATACTTCAGCACTTCTTACCCTGTTTCCCAACAGATGTAGTGTTCTGCGTTGCATGGACTAGTTGCTCATTCAGGCTTCGTAGCGGGGGAAGCATTGGATTTATCCATTTGTATTGTTAATTTTCTTTCAATGATCAATTTTATTACAGGCTGCAACATGACAGTGAATTTGTGTGCGACGGATGCTTTGAAGACCCTGAAGGTGTATAAGGTGGTGCTCACTGGTGGTCCGTGTGGAGGGAAAACGACAGGCCAGGTATGTTAAGCTTGATTTGATGCAATCATAATTCAGACACTACAGGTGTCGTGGCTGTCATCCCAGCCAACATTCGTTTCTCTTTTCTTTACTTTGTAATTTGTAGTGATTACCACATGCTATGGTCCGTTTCGAAGACGGCGATAACTGAGTATTTCTGAATTTCTCGAATGCCTCTCCAAATACCGCACATCTTGTCGCGTTCTCTCTTTCTCTAATATTTCCACAGTAGTCTTCCCTGGTAAAACACACTACATCAATGAGATGGTTATGGTGAACTTGAAAAGAGACCGCTCGCTAATGTTATGTGAACGTGCGTGCCATGTTGTGGCACATGCGTTATACCAGCGTGCTAGTCACGAGTGGATTAGTCCAACCACAATCGGCTTTATTAGTATTGTTCCTGCAATAATTTTCCGTGCACTCGAACGCTCGTGAATTTCATTCGAAGTGCACCACTCTTGATTCAGAAAAAAAAAACCTCATTGCGCTGAATGGTACGATTCAGCGTCCACTTACGCACTTCTAATACGTCTTTTTTTTTTCGG
>KN726194.1:0-36965 GCA_000816745.1 Ancylostoma duodenale
TTTCACACATACCTCAAGTGGCTGCCCCACCTCACTTTCTAGCGTCCCGAAGGCGCGCTAGTAGAAAATTACTTGTTACAAGCGTTCAAAAACCCCTATACGAAAACAGCGGAAACTTATGTAACAACCTAATATTAGGCTGTCCCAAAAATAATGGCCATTTTGGAGGCGCGTAACTCAGCTCAAACTCGAGATGTCCCTCAGTAATAAAAATGTTCTGATCAGCATTTCCTTCAGATTTTCGCGGCACAGTGAAACTTATGCAAAGAAGAAAGCTTGAATCACAAAAGTCAACGAGGTGCGAAAGGTCTATTTTCAGTACACATTTATTCACATGAATTTTCTAGAAGAGGAGTAGACAATGTTCCAAAGAGAGCTCCAACGCCTCACTTGAGGAAATTTTTCTTCGTAGGATGTGAACCTGTGTGGATTTGTCCGCCCCGCCAGTGGAAATGCATTTTTCGGCTCACCAAAACTGAGGCATTTTCAACCGAATCTCGAAGCCTAGCCCAAATGGTAGCAGACGAGGCACTTAGTGAATTCTACTCTTGGCCAGGTTTAGCTACTGTAGAACACCTCGAGCAGTATTTCATCTAACAGAAAAAGTTGCCTTTCTCTAGGATGTCGAGGTTTGTTGAGTATATCTACATCTCCCCAGCGAAACAAACAAAACTCAAAAGTCATTCGGCTTGGCTACCGCTATCGCAATTTCTAACGGTTATGAACCGGGGGATCTCACAGTTGGCGGCAAGGCAAGGGGCACACCAGTACTCAAAACAAAATCCAGTTTGGCATGCCGTTCATCTCCGATGATGTGAGCAGAGCCACGCGACTCTGTCTGAGGAGAGCAGATTTGAACGATTTGGTCACGGTTGTAGAAATACCACCAAAGATCTTGAAAAACAAACTGGTTCGGAACCGCATGTACGACCGCCTCTGCACAACACCCGATTGTGCAATTTGTCCATCTGGCAGAGAAGGCGACTGCATGAAATTATGTGTCATCTACTTGATAAAATGTAGGGTATGCGGTGACGAATACATTGGTGAAACTGCACGGCCACTCTGTTTTCGAATCAAGGAGCATCCTGAGGGAAAATCGAGTTCTCGCACATCTCTCCTTCTAGGTTGCCATCGAATGCGAGTGCACAATGGTGTAGATTACGGAGTAGAGACCATATTCCTTGAATTTGAAACTGAGATCTCAGCACGCAAGACTTTGAAGGGGTTTTTGATTCATTCCAAAAATCCGAAAATGAACCGCAAAGAGGAGTGCCCCACCATAACCAATGAACTCTATCCATATCTCAGACTGTGATATCTAAGTCGAGACACGGCTTGTGGCAGAACGCCTCATTCTACTGATAAGTCCAACACGTTCGGTCGTCAAACACCACCCGTTCGGTGCACTTGTTGAGGTGGGATATCGGCTTTCCTAAGGATTTTGTGGTTTTCGGAGTAGTTTCTGGTTCTTCGAAGCATGATTGAGGAGGCGTTTGCCCGTCTACTCTCATAGATCATTTGACTCTTTCAGGCTCTGAGGAAGGCGAGACCGCCGAAACGTTGGCCAATAAAGAGTACTAACAACCTCGTGTACAACTACAAAATTTACAACGCATACTGAAAAACAAAACTCAGTTTTATCAAGCAATGTACACTCATCACCAGAATAGGCTCATTTTGCCGGAAAATTTCGCAACAGTGTTTATTAGAGGGATTGAAGTAAATGGTGTTGCAAGTTGAGCACTTACCGGCAGCACTTTTGTTTAAAATCCACTTTGCCTATTTTTTACTAAGTTTAGTTGCCGAGAGCGACCAGTGATTTATTATAGTTGCGCCCAACCTAGATGCTGACATTTTAATGAACCGTTCCAAAATTCTCGTCTTTCTGGCGGCGGCGTCCGCTCCAGGTGGTGTCTATTCCGGCGACAGGCCAAGTCAAAAGCCCCGGTAGATGTGTCAAGTGTGCGAGGGTTACCGACGTTACAGGGACGACGTCGGCTTAACAGGGCAGTCCCGAAGATTCGTATTGCATCACTGAATGTGGGCACGATGAGTGGACGCTCACGCGAGCTGGCTGATATGCTGGAGCGCCGAGGCGTTGAAAGGAGACTAAGTGGAGCGGCCCAAAGTCCAAAGAAATTGGAGGCGGCTACAGAATGATGTATCGCCCGAGCACGAAAGCAGGGGTCGGCGTCATTGTTTCTGAGAAGTTCCGTGTTGCCATCACAGAAGTACAGCGCTACGATGACCGGCTGATGAAGATTATGATTGTTTACGGTTCAGTAAAGATCCACTTCTTCTCAGCAAATGCTCCACAATCCGGGCTTTCTGGACTCTACTTGACGAGCAGGCCACGGCCGTTTTCAACGAAGATTTCGTCGTAGTGGCTGGTCACTTGAATGGGCACGCTCATACGGAAAAGAACGGAAACTGTATACATGGCGGATTTGGTGTTGGTGAACGAAACACTGGTGAAGAAAGAGTCCTGGAATACGCAGGTGCCCACGAGCTCGTGATCATCAACAAGTGGTTCCTAAGTGAGTGACGCACCTTCTGACGTACTATGGCGGCACAATGTCGTCACAAATCGACTTCATACTAGTACGACGACGTGATCTGAAGGTAGTCCTCGACGCTAAGGTCATTCTAAAACTGTGACTACACAGCATCACTCTCTCGTTTGCGCGTACGTGAAGAGAGAAACGGAACGAAGGGAATCAAATGGTGGCGAAGGAAGGAGAAAGAAGATGAAGTCATGGCGAGCATTTAGCTGGACCTAGTCTCTAACGTTGACAGCGTTGACACGAGGTTACAAAAACCGTCCGCACTATTACAAGAACTGCACTAGGTGTCACGAAGACTTGTCTAAGGAAAAACGATATGATGCCTTGGGTTTGGACTGACACTGTCAAGAAGAAGGTGCAAGCAAAGAAGCGGTGCTATCACGCTTTCCTCGCCAACGAGTCACGGACCAACTGGCAGCTGTATCGAATGGAGAAGGGTGAAGCAAAGAGGGCAGTTGCAGCCGCGAAGGCATCCCGTTTCGAGGATCTCACCAAAAAGCTTGATACACGCGAAGGTGAGCGGGAACTTTACAAGCTGGCTCGAGCACGAAACCACCAGACACAAGATGTCGTCGAATTCCTTGGCGTGAATGATGAAGATGGCAAGTTTGCCACTGACCGGAAGAAGGTAGCCGAGCGATGGAAGCGATACTTCGAGAACGTTCGCAGCGAGGAATTTCCGCATCCGCCAATCCCACACGCTAACCCAGTACGTGGAGCGGTAAAGCCAATCTCTGTATATAAAGTCGAAACGGCACTGAAGGCGATGAAGATCGTAAAGGCCACTGGCCCGGATGAAGCGGCAGCAGAACTGTGGCGACCACGACATTGGCACCCCGCCCCATGGTTAGCTCAGCTCTTCAACAGAGTCATAAATGAAAGGAAAGTAACGGATGACTGGAAGCGCAGCACCATTGCACCGATCTGGAAGAAAAAAGGTAGCCTGGCAGAGTGGTTAACTAACGTCCCGTTCGCACACGATGAAGGTATTTGAGCGAATCCTTGACGAACGCATACATGAGATAGTCGAGCTATCTTCGAACCAGTGCGGCTTTGTGAAGCATTGCGACACTACCAATACGATACATGCTGCAAGGCTCTTGGTGGGAAAGCATCTCGATTTTCTCACGTGGCATTCCCTGATCTAGAAAAAACATGTGGTCGGGTTCCACACGACCTCAATCGCTGCGGCTTCATGGCATTCCGGAAGAACTTGTAACTTGGATCAAGTTGCTCCACGAAGATCCTAAAAGTCATGTACGGACGCCGAGTAGCACTTCGAAAGAGTTTCACGTGAAAGTTAGAGGGCACCAGGGCTTAGCACCATCGCCATTCCTGTTTATCCTCGTCATCGGTGCTATTACAAGAGATATTCCAAAGCCTGTGCCATGGACACTCTTGTATGCCGACGACGTCATGCTGGCGGAAACGAAGGCAGAACTCGAACAGCAAGTTCAAAGATAGTACGATCGTTTGGCAAGCTTTGGTCTAAGGTTGAATGTCAAGAAAACGGAATATCTGACGACGGACAAGAACCAGCAGGCCACCGTGCGCGTAAACAATTAAGAATTGCCACGAACAAATGCGTTCAAGTAGCTCGGCACCTTCATCAGAGAAGATGTGCGCGCATTAACGCTGGCTAACGAAATTCCGGCCACATCAGGCGTACTCTGTGACCGGAAGATCAGCGACAACCTCAAGTCAAAGACCTACTGGACAGTGATCCGCCCAGCCACGCTTTACAGCTCAGAGTGTTGGCCCTTACGAAGGAAATCGAACGCCGACTAGGAGTGATGGAGGCGAAGATGCTGCGGGGGGGGGGGGGCGTTTTGAACGGCAAGCTCCAGAATATAGGACACTCATGGGTCACTGGTCTACCTTTCCGGCTGCTCCGCTAATTTCAATGGAGTCACCAAGAGGTCACCGCACCAATCCAGGCTCCGCTCCCTGTACAAATCTCGTCCATCTCTCGGACTATCAACCACTGAGAACGGGGCCGTATACAAGAATTTGCCAAGAGCTTTAGAACATCTGCTGAGAATTTGATCAGTAAGCTGCCCAACATGCTGAGTACGAAGGCACGGTCCGTTCTGTGACCCTTTTTTCACTTACAATTAGTTCACTTACAGTTTGCATGAATGGTCAGTTTGCACCAGTCTTCATTATGTTTGCCAAAACTTTATTCCGAATATTCCCACTCGTGTGCTTTTAAGTGGAACAAACCAAAAAGTTGAAGCAGTGGATGCGAAACCTGTGCAAAATTTGGAAACGCTACTTCAATTCGTTTGTTCTGTTATATTTCAAAGCTTGGATGTTAGCATTTCTAGCAAACAATATTCAGGCTTGTGAAGCATTGTTACCTCAATAATATCAAGACTTAGTATGCTTCTGTCTCTGAGCCTCATTTTCAATATATTAGGGTGATAAGAAAGTCTTGAGCCAATTTTTTTAAAAGTTCCAGAACTTTTGATTATTGGTCGGTACCCATCCTTGTGGTAGTTGTAGACCAAACTCGGGGCTTCTCCATGTTAGGCATATATAGTCAAATTGCCTTCTCTAATTTTAATTACGACGTCAATCAGTTTTTTCTGCTTTGCCCACACCGAAAGGAGTTTCTGGAATACCTAATTACTGGAGATGAGAGTTGTATCCTCTACGATTCTAACACGCATCGTGTCATGTGGCTCGGTCGAGCAGAAGATCCACCAAATCGCACCCCACCCAAACCATTCTTTCCGTTGCTACCTCTGGAATTCGCCAGGAATGTCATATTATAAGTTGTTCTCGCAAACACAAAGGTCACCGGTAACACCTACGCCAATCAGTTCTGGAAAGTCGCGGATGCTGTTCGAGAAAAACGGCCAAGGCGACTTTTTTGTACATCTACGCCATGATGACGCTGGGCCCCATTTTGCTTAAGGGACCTCTGAAAAACTGGAGGAGTTGCGTTGGGACACGGTTACCCATTCACCGTATTCTTCTGACGTTGCTTCCTCTGACTGCCACTTATTTCATCCCATAGAGGCATTTTCGGTTAAGAAAAAATTCACCAAGTTGATCATGTTGGAAGGGAGGTCAGCGATTTCTCCGGCTCCCAGTCTTCCCATTTCTGGAAGAAGGGGAACGCTGACCGCCCCTTTAGGTGGGACACTGCAGTGACTAACTATGGCGATTATATCGTTGAGCAAATTCCACTGTATGCTGAGTAATAAAATAAAGCTCAAAAAAAGTCCAAAACGGCTCAAGACTTCCCTACCACCCTAATATTATTCTTGATTTTCTGAAGCTCTCCACTAGTGATCTTACTTCTATTTCAGCTAGCTTTCGGCACTTCGTCAGGCCTTACATTCCAGATACAATACAACATCATCATGCAAAAGAATACAGACAAAATAACAACTGTACCAGTGACGAAACGATGATTTTTGACTCTAGTACCAACACAGTAGAGGTATACTATACAGAGAGACTTATTGAAACAAGGAAGAGCACGACTGAATGGCGACAAAGAAGAAACAGGACCTCAGCCCTCGTTGGCGGCGGTAGAGTGAGGATGACAGAGACCAGAATGCTAATACATATAGCCAAGGAATCTATTCATCAACTGATGAACCGCAATACTTCCCTTACCTCCTCTTTAGTGTTAATTTCTGGCTCATGTCTTCTTATCTCGTTGGTTCCATTATTATCGCTCCTCTTCTTCCTAGCTCCCATTATCTTTCGCTCCTCTTCTTATCTCCCTAGCTTCAATTATCTTTCGCTCCAACGTCTTCGTCAGATGACGATGTAGAACACGTACTGAAAACACTTCTGGCTGATTATTCGTGCGTCATAAGGTCCAATGTTTTGAAAAACTCTCTCTTGGATAAGAAGCTAGGTGAGTCAGTGCCTTTCTATTTTCGTCTAACCTTCCACGCAACGGTCTTATGGTCTCGCCGATATATTTATCAACACATCCTGCGTCACATATCTTCCTCTCAGTGCAGTAGCGGCAATTCACTTCGAGGCACTCCCTTTCGTATACGCGACTAGACGTGAGTAGGTCCTTCAATGGTGGTCTGTCCCCCACATATGGAAGCGCAAGTGTTATTTCATCCATCGTTGCATGTGAGAACTAACATACTAAAAGTACTGCACGATACCCATTTTCTCCGAGTATGCGGACAACGTCATTTTCGATTGTTGAGTTCACTGTCGCGCATGGTTGTCTTTGTCTTGAGGAAGTTCCGAACCACGTTCGCATTTAGGTAGATTGGGTGAGCACTCCTCGAGTGCAACAAGATATTACGCGAGGCTGGCTTCCTATGCCTTAAGTATTCTTTTCGACCATCAACTATCCTGATCTTCGTATCAAGGAACGCGAGAAACCCGTCTTCACCAAGGCTGGCATTCATCATCGCAAAGGGGGGTAAACTCAAACCGCAGGGTAACGGAACCCTCGGCAAACCATGGGTTATGCGCCAAAGAGGCATTCATGACCGTTTACCCTATGTGAGTTGACAAACCCACGCGCGCCGCCTAATTGCCTCAGCATCTGCAGCCACGTACTACGTGCAAAATAGGCGTCGCGGCCTATTTCACAGCAGATTACGGGGAAAAGTGCGATTCCTACGAAATCTACTGGCTTAATTCCCCTGCCGCTTCATATTCTCCGCCTAAAGCAACTACTTTAACGTAACCTGCAACATTCCACCAGATATATGGTGAGTTTTTCACTAATTTCCATAGTAATTAGATAAGCAGCAATAGTTTTACCTAGGAACGTTGGAATTTTTGCTCAATTTGTTAGTCTCTGTTTGTCAATAATATCTTTTGATGGCTGCTACTTCGGAAATACTTTCCAGTGCGTGGTATTTTAGTCATTCGCTTTTTTTCTTCTTTGCATTTCACTTTTATTGTTTGCTTTATTGATGATATCTGAATCCCCTTGTGGTTCCGAGTCTGCGGCTTCTCTTCGTTGTATGAAAGGGAATCCCGTCGCCTTGCTGCCATTAGAGGAAAGCTTTATTCAGAGCTGCTGCTAAGAATGTGAGGTGCTTTTAAAACCTGCGAAATTGATTGCTTTCAGGTAGCATTGTTTTTGAATTACTCTTGTTTTGAAGGCTTGCCATTTTGACTTTTCATTTGTGCAGCTTTGACAGTTTTGTAGAAGCTATTGCCTTAAGAACTGGCGGTACAGAATCGCCTTTAGTACTGTTATCAATCTGTGCTTCTAAAATTCTTTTACAACTATTCAACAAACCGTATCTACTATTTGCTTATGTGCATGCTTAATCCATGTTTTATATTGCGTCCGTTCTCTCTATACTCTAATAAGGAGGGAGAAAGAGAACGCTCACATGCTGAAAGACACTTGAAAGAGCTAACTTCTGGTGGTTGTATATTGGTTCAGCGGTCGCCAGGAATCAAAAATTAGACAGCGTCTTTCTCTTTTTTTTTTGCACTGCATTGCTTCAGTTTTGCTTGAAGTTGACTGTATATTTTAGTCATTTCCTTTCTGCTTTTCAATGTTGCATTCTCGATCACTTGTCCACGCAGCTCGGCATGCCTCTATGCACCTGCTGTTGAAGGTCTGCTTGCTGTGATCTTCCAGGGCAATCTATGATTTTTTTTTGTTCTTTTCTTTCGTTGTCACCACATTCTTCCATGTTTACGCTGTTCTACCGCAAGGCCCAGTTTGTCACTGAGTTTTGTTTTTAGTTGCTTTCGTAAGATTGCACGCGAGCTCTGTTCAATTCTCCGAAACTTTCGTAACGTTGGTGCTGCTTGATTTTCGACGATGATCTTTATCGATTTTAAATGTCCTAGCTCAAGCAGTAAGAACGTCACTAAACAACATCCTCAAAAATTAGCCAGTTACCTAAAACCATGTCGACGGATCGAATGTCGAAGCGTGCAATATTGTGGAAACAACTAAATAACTTAAAAAGCAGCGAATTGTGGATAATGTTAAACGCTCAGAAACGGGATGACAAAGAAAGCATAAAAGTTCGGTAAAAAAGAGCAGAAAATTTCACAACAAGCAGCTTTCTACGCGAACATTCCCACTGAAACATCTCGAACAGTGTTGACAAATGTCCAAAGCGGGTGTGCAGCAGTGTGAAAAATAGTCAAAGTAAAAAGTTAATTTTAAACGAAAGCAGAGCCCTGTAGTAGCAAACAGTATAACAAAACAACAAAAGTCCAAAGTTCTCAAAATCCTCCAAACAAAAGTAGTTTAAAGAACACTTTGCTTAAGAGCATCCGAGTACTATTAAGAAGCTGGCATCTAAATCGAAAATTGTAACCAAAGGCTCCTTTCCAAACCAATGAAGTCAAGCCATCTAATTGAGAACGTTGGGGGCATTGAATATAGCATGTCCCATTGACGCCCACAGAGCGAGAACTCATCAGCGGGTCACATTATTATTCGGGGTAAAGTCTCATAGTAAAGTTTACCTCCCTCCTATAGACAGCTTACCCCATGGGTTGGGGGTAAACTTCGTGATGAATGCCAAAAAGAAGGTAAACTTTGGGGGTAATCGCGACTACCATGGGTAAACTCGATGATGAATGCCAGCCCAGGCTTTTCCAGTTTGGTGTGATCCAAGAAAATGATGGCTAGTAGCGGCTATGCGGTTGCCCATAGCCAAACCCCGTTTCTGCTCGAAGATCTTGTTATCGGAACAGAAGATATTGCACGTCAGCGTAGCGTCCAGCATGACTTTGATATCATCTGCATTGGAGCCCATGCTAGGAGTTAGACTGTGATGTTCTTGAAACATGGAGATGACGGCATCTGCGGCGTTGATGTTAATGTTGGTGTACAGAGATGCGACGTCAAAACTCGCTTAAGAGGCCGTGGATGGTATTTGGCACTGCAATAGAGAGGCTAGAATTTCATTCACATTCACAATGTGTGCTCCAAATTGAAGCAATGGCGATAAAACTTTCACAAGCAGCCAACTAAGTCTGTCTGACGGTCCTCCGCATGATGCAGTAATTGGTCGTGTTTTGATATCATCGAAGGCTATCGTACTCAGATCAGTTGCTGAGGGAATTTGTTCGTCTTCACGAGATTGTAGAATGTGGGGACGACCGGGTGTGAATCCAAAAGCTGTTTCGCAACAACAGCACCCAACCTTGGCTTCACTACAGCTGTTATGGCTATCTGTCATATGTTATAGCCATCTATCACTATATTTTATGCCTTCATGAATCTAGCCATAGTAGCTTCACCACATGTCGTAGAATCGGAAAGTATTATTAATAATAATAGTAATAATAGTAGTAATACTTTAGTGGTGACTCCTTTGTCTATCGTCTATGGCATTACTACAAAGGAGCCACTTTTATCACCGACTGTGTAGCGCAACCTATCCTTCAGCCGTAGAAGCTTTTTGATGCCTCTTCTTTCACCCATGAGATGAAGGTTCAAAATAATGGAGTCACTTTCGGGATTTTCTTGCGGCCTCGAGTGAAAATTGTGCATAATCACGCAGAAGTTCCTGAGAAACCTCGAAAACATCAGAATTTTAGCTCCAAATACCGAAAAAAAATTCCATCACTCTACCACCGCCAACGAGAGGTGAGGTCCCGTTTCTTCTTTGTCGCCATTCAGTTGTGCTCTTCCTTGTTTCAATAAGTCTCTCGATATAGTATAGCTCTACTGTGTTGGTACTAGAGTCAAAAATTATCGTTTCGCCACACGGTACAGTTGTTATTTTGTCTGTATTCTTTTGCATGATGATGTTGTATTGTATCTGGAATTTAAGGCCTGACGAAGGCACTAAGTGCTGAAAGCTAGCTGAAATAAAAGTAAGATCACCAGTGGAGAGCTTCGCTAAATCAAGAATAATATTAAAATTCACTTTAAAGTTCGTTGTAAATGTTCCATCTTTACATCTGTATTCCTCTCAACGTTATTGATGGTTAAGCAGTCATTAGATGGGGTGTAAGAAATGCCTTCTGGATAGGTGCTATGCCTGCAGGCGTATCTCACGGATATGATGCCTATAGATCGCCATTCAGCAATTGCTACAGTCTGTTCCACGGGGGAAGATATTTGATGAAACGCTGCAAAGGAGAGCGCCAAAAAGTGCGCAGAGATTGGAGAGGGTGCGAAGAAAAACAGACACTGTGCACGGACCCTCAACTATCGTCGCCGGCGAAACAGACTACATATATTCCGAACATTGATTTTTTGGAGCTAGCAGTACAATACTGCGCACAGACTTTGTTAATACGACGGTATGTCCGCGGATGTCACCGTCCCCCACCGTCGCTTTTTTGAAATCTTCTAAACGGAGACTTTTCCGAAACATTTTGGCACCTTTAAAGGCAGCAAGAGCCGAAATCCTCGACTTCGAGCTGAGGTGCGGGTAGTGAAGCACAGACTCAGCACATCACAAATGTGAAACGAACACAGACGATTATGGCTTACCTGCAGAGAAGATGGAACATTTATCGCGAACACGCCTGGCCGTGTACGCGTGGGGACGAGTTTTCCCCGGCCTCAAAAGCCACTGCGGCGCCTGGTTTGGCGCATGTGCTGAGTGCTCCTGTGAATTCAACCCATTTATAGTCCCTTTGCGCCTAAACCACGCGCCGCGATGGCTTTTGGGGCCAGGGAAAACTCGTCCGCACGCGTACACGGCCTGGCGTGTTCGCGATAAATGTTCCATCTTCTCTGCAGGTAAGCCATCATCGTCTGTGTTCGTTTCACATTTTGTGATGTGCTGAGTCTGTACTTCACCACCCGCACCTCAGCTCGGAGTCGAGGATTTCGGCTCCTGCTGCCTTTAAATAGATCTCAACGAGCTGACTCCAAATATGTACACTAGAATCACTTTTGATCCATATGACACCCTCAAAACCTCAAATATCCTAATCCATGCTGCAGACGACCCTAATTTTATCCTTAGGATATTCTAGCCCGCGATTTGGTAGAAAATTGGGAATACTGGCTAGATCTTGTACATTTTAGGAGGGAACGGAAAGAATTATTGCTTCCTGCAAATCTCTGGTGTTTTTGCAGAAGATAAAACTGAATTTCACGAAAATGCTGAAAAATCGATGTTTGGGATGCCGTTATTCAGTGAAACGGGAAAATTTTCTAAAAAAAAAGGAAATTTTAGGAAGAAGTAATTTTATGAAGTTTCAGAGTAGCATGTGTTTACATGTATTTACATGCCACCAATTGATGATGCCAAGTCAGCCAAGCTTGAGAGGTATACAGGGAACATCAATCACGATCGGTACTCTCAGCGGCATGGAGCGTGGAACCACCCACCAGGGATGAGCGGATACGAGATTTTCCACGACCCGGATAACGGTGCGGATAACGGATAGGCCAAAAATAACCGGATAACGGATACCGGATAACGGATAACGGATAAGTGATCCACATGATATAAGACACCACCTTCTACAATATTAAAAATGATAGAAAATGATAGGATACGATATGAATATCGTGGAAAAGAATTAGCAGGTATTCTTCATCTTGCAACTCATCAAAATTCTTCATTCTGAAGCACGACGCTGGGCATGGCGTCATCATGAAGGGATATGAGTATTGTAACTAGAGTTTGAAAACAACAGGTTCCAATGACATCTGGATATTTGCTGATTTAATTAGCACACCAGTTGCTTGAGATGATATGTATGTTTTTTTTTATTACAAAGGTGAAGTTCCTGAAGGATAGTCCTTCTAAGGTTTTGTTTTGGGGGTGGGAGAGGGGGAATGAAGGAGGTGAGGGGGAGGGGGAAGCTGAAGGGGGCTGCAGCTTTGCTTCATATATCTTTTGTAGAGTTCTGATAAACCTCCTCGTACTGTCTGACTATTATGATGCTATTGATTCTCAAATAGTATTTCATCAATAGATTCAAAAATTGATTGAAACAGTAGTGTGCAATCAATATTCGAAATGAACCTTGCGACGCTGCGGCACCAAATTCGACGTTCAGATATGGTAAGATATCTGAGCGTTAAAATTTCAACGTTGCTAATGGTCAAACATTAACCAACGTTGTCGATAATTTCACAAATGATGTTTTTGAGTTTTTTACCTCACTCTGTCAGACGACCCAGAAAATGTGATCAACAGGGCTTTTTTGGGGAGGTACATGTCTGTATTACCGTCTACATTTCTACAAGATTCTAGAGCACTGATGACATAAAACGCTAAAACGCACTAGATCGAGTAATACACCTCTAGATGGAGGCTCTGCTGTGTTTTGAAAGGGCAAAATGAAGCTAATATTTCCAGCCTTGTTCGCACCGTTATGCGGCGCCAAAAGTCCGGATAACGGTGTGGATAACGGATACGCCAAAACCTACGGATAACGGTAAAACGGATAACCGGATACGGATAATCCGCTCGTCCCTGCCAACCACGTATTTCGTCTGGATCCTGTGGATTTCCAGTGCTGCCTCGCCAGCGCCACGTGGATACTGCGGTGCTCCAAGCTGCGTGCATACCGATCGTGATTGAGGTCCCCTGTAACTCGCTCCCTCGACCAGTGTTTCCATTGACACAGAATCCTTGCTCACCAATCTCTTGTGAGAACTCTGAACAGGTAGGAAAAACGTTCACGACTTATCCGCCTCCACAAAGCTGATTGCTAGGACGGGTAAACATGCATCGTACCTATCACTGATGATTTTTTTTTCAATTTTCAGTTTCCTTAAATATGAGAATACTTGAAAAAAAAACTATCCGTAGAAGTCTTGCATGTCTTATATGATGAGGTTTGCCTAGAAATCGTCTATGAAATGGGTATTTTTTTCTTTGTTGAAGAAAAACTGTTTTCCCAAACATTTATGTCGCATAATCATCCGCTGACCTCTGGCTTCCTCATGGGACACGAAAGGTGCGAAAACGTATCCGCATCCAAGACACATAGTACACGTCTGGATGCAAAGAACACACGGATATCTTTGTATTGATTTTTTCGAGTTCTGTATTGGACTCTCCAGTGTCATGGGCTACAATAAACTGTGCAGAAAGACTTGCAGTGTGGACACGCCCGCATCTCTCCAGGAAACTAGACGAGTCGTAGGTCAAAAGAAAGCTCATTTCATAAAGTATCAGTCTTGCATAAAACGAAGATGTGCTAACACTCACAAATAAAAATAGACAAAAGCGCCAATTTAGATGTCCATACTTTTCGGCCACCTTGCAACCGCCTGAAATGGTTAAAACCAATGTGAAAACGACTCACTCTTGGTGCATTTCGTTTACAAAAATCCAGTCGTATGCTCTGAACTCGAAAAAACCCGTGTGTTCTTTGCATCCAGACGTGTATGTGGCTTAGATGCGGATACGTTTTCGCACCTCTCGTGTCCCACGAGGGAGCCAGAGGTCAGCAGATAATTATGCGACATAAATGTTTGGGAAAACAGTTTTTCTTCAACAAAGAAAAAATACCCATTTCATAGACGATTTCTAGGCAAACATATCAGACAGGTGAAAACACGTATCTTGTTGCTTCACTCATATTCACATCTTGTACCAATATACGTTTGACTTTTCTTGTACCCAACACTTTATTGATAAATATATAAATATCTAAAAGAAACGAAAATAAAATCTACTACAATATTATCAACTGTGAACATTGCAGTAAACCACGCAGTAGAAGCAAATGACCGTAAATAACATTCATGCAAGAACAGGAACAAGTTGCGAAAAGCATCAGAAACAAGAAACAGAAAGGACAACAATAAACAATCACACAGGGAAATTAGGGTGTAATTCTCTTCGGATCACGAGGGAACATCGATGCAAGACGAATGTTATGCAAGCCCAGGAAAAGCATAGTGACTCGCTCGAGGCCTGCAATTGGAGTTAATTTCCATGAAACGGCTAAGCAATCCATTTAAAGAAAAACGAAGCTCGACAAGCTTCCACGCTATCTGTCTTTGAGCCACATGTTCCGCTTCGCTACCGATTATGTGCCATAATTTATACAAACACAAATGGCTAGATAGATCACATATCAAATGGTTTGCAAACACCGTAAGTACAAAAACGAACGTATTGTTGTGATTTATTCTGCTTTGTATAGAAGGATCTCATACTTATACTAATCACTCTAACCCCATCTAATTTAGCCAAAGTCCTTACGCGCAATCGACGGAAAATTTTCGAGTGCGCCCAGCATGCGGCGCGTGCGCGGCGCGGCCCTCTTGCGGCAGTGATCCCCTTTGTTCGTTGGATTTTTGGCCATATGAGTGTTTTTCTTTCATTTTTTTCTTCAGCTGAAGTTTATTTGAAGGTTTGAGGCTGACCGATATCGACCGGACGGCCCCAGAAGAGGACCGCGCTGCGCACGCGCCGCATGCTGGACGCGCTCGAAAATTTTCCGCCGATTGCGCGTGAGGACTATATCTACCACAATGCACGATCTTTGAGCTAACAACTATGTCTGTCATGTGGTGTGAAAGTAGGTGTAAGCTTTGGTGTAAATCAACGGCAAATAAAACAATCAACGTTGGTTCGGATGTTTTCTTGTTTATAAACTTCGGCATAGTCGATCTTGTGTTTGATTCTTCAGCCTTCGAGGTTTTTTAGGTGGAACATCTTTATCGACCTAACGTTTCAACTTTGTCGTCGTCTTCAGAGGTCTTCAAAGAGGTTGTTCCGAAAAAAAATCTTACGTTGCGGCTTCTGTATTCTGTGCTTGGAACGAAGCCGAGATTCTAGCACAGGATAAGAGGTGCTTGGTGGGATGGACGTAAGATTTTTCGGAAAAACCTCTTTGCAGACCTCTGATGACGGCGACAAAGCCGAAACGTTGGGTCAATGGAAGTGTTCCACCTAAAAAACCTCGAAGGCAGAAGAATCAAAAACACAATCAACATTCTCAAGAAAACTTTCACCCAGCAATACTTGGCAAGTGACGACGCAGCTATGCAGTGAAAACAAAACCTAAATATGCATTATATTGGTCTCGAATCAAATTATATAGAGCAAAAATCATTACTGCTTAATATCACATTTCTGCAGGCGATACATCTAATATTAATTTTAACAAATCCACGTTTTTTTTTTAAATGTACGTTGCTTTCGTTGTTTATCCTTCTATATGACCTGTTCTGCTCAAATTTGTCCAAAGCAAAATTTCCTTACCAATGCCACCGCCAGCATGTGGAGGACATCCGTATTTGAATGAATCAATGTAGGCTTGGATCTTCTCAAGTTCAATGTTGTGGTGCTTGGCTCGTTCAACAAGAAACTCAGCATCGTGTATTCGTTGAGCACCAGAAAGAATTTCCTCTCCTGAAGTTTCTTGATTATAATAAAAAAAAGCTCTGGTGAGAAAATCCTCAGAACATTAAGGTGTTGATAAGCCTTAGAAAGTAGTTAACCTCTCATGAACATATCATAGCTGTTTGAATATCTAGGATCATGCGGATCCGGCATGGTGTAGAATGGTCGGACAGCAAGTGGGAATTTGTCAAGTATGAAGAAATCGGTCTTGTACTTCTTCTGTAATACGGACAGAACTATTACAAAGCATGCTAAAAATAAAAAGGAACAGTTAGAGATAATACTTCAACCTGTTCACAGTTGTACGTCACAAGGAAGAAGCCTAAACAGGTTCGGAAATATCACACCTTAACTATTCGACCTAGTTGTTTTTCCACCGGAGTGCTCAGGTCCTCTTCGTCACCAATCTCAACACCATCCTCACGTAGCAACTTCACAGCATCAGGGTACCTGTGACCCTCTCTCGTAAATTAAGAAAAAGGTGTTTCACAAGAACAAACATTGATAGAAGATTCAACCAAACTGACTTGAGAACCAGCGCTGGCTCACAAAATTCGAACGGTTCAGCAGGATATTGCCGTCCAACGGCAGCAATCTCATCCGCGTAGTCGCGTTGCAGGCCTTTGAAAACGTTGATCAAAACCGCTCCGATAGTTTCTAGTACCTAAAAATTCACAGATGTCACACAACACATAGATCTCAGCGAGCTGCCATTTCTCACCATTACTTTTCTTGAAGGACAAGCTAGCGCACCTCATGATAATGGAAATTGAAGGCCATTTCCAGATCCAGACCCACAAATTCGGTCATGTGTCTATGTGTGTTAGAGTCCTCAGCACGGAACACAGCTCCAATCGTGAAAACCTAAAGAACTAATTGATAGTTTCCCTTCCCAAGGTTTTCTCGCACGTGTGGCGCAGTGGTAAGAGGCTCGCTGCGCGCACACACAATCGATGGTTCGATCTCGCCCGAGGCCAACTAAGCTTTCCATCCTTCCGGGGTCGGCAAATTGGTATCAGAGTTTGTTAGGATGAAGCACTGACTTGGTACATTGGATACCCCCCGCAAGTCACTGCATAGGGCACATGAGCATTCACTGCCTCTACGATGCTCAGATGAAGTCGAATGCTTGGCGCATCCCTCGTGACAGGATTGATTAACGCCGACCACTTTATCCTTTTTATCCTTTAGGGTTTTCCCCAACGATAAACCATTTGACTAAAAAAACAGAGGTATACTATCGAAGAAAACATACCTTCTCAAAATCTCCTGCGATAGCCATCTGCTTGTATAGCTGTGGCGACTGTGCGAGATATGCGGAACCTTTGAAATACGACACCTGGAATACACATTTCAAGTTGAATATGCTTGGCGATGACGAATTTCATCAACAAGCACACTTAAATCTAGACTTACCTCGAAGACATTGGCCCCACCTTCGCTGGCGGCCGAGATAATCTTAGGTGTATGAATTTCAACAAATCCTCGTTCTCTTAACGTGTCACGGAAGAGCTTGCAGACACCAGCTTGTAACGAGAAGATCCCTTGGTTCGTAGTTGTGCGTAGATCAAGAACACTGAACAATTCAATACCACATCAACCCAAGAAATACCGATATAATATGAAATATCAAACCTTGCCCCCTCTAAATCAGGAAACCTACAAGATACTGAACAAGCTGTCCTCCACCGTCTTTCTCAAATGGTTAAGATTCAGAAGAGTGGGCGCCCCTACCGGTTATCTAGCCTGGTATCAAGATTGACTGCTGCCAGACCCTCAGCATTGTCAGCACGTCGACTTGCGTCTTCGATTTGCAGAGGCAAACGCTGTTCCGATGATGACACAACGAACACCTTGATTGATCAATACATAATTCTACAGGAAAGCAAAGCAAACAGATGGTTTCTAGAGATCAAAATTCACCTGAATAGCATGAAGCTCTGCGTCTTTTTGAGTGCAGGACTCAATTTGGGCCTCAACCTTCTCCACACGCCCCTGTATGTCTACAATAGACTCCTAAAAGATTAATCTTGTTTAGACAATTATACTTTAGGAGAAAAAACTTAAAAAAAAACTTGACTTTGTTCACCTTTGGGATGCTGGAAACGAATTTGAGCATTTGTTTACTGATTTTGTCTCCGACGAAGAGCATCACCTGAAATTGTCCAAAATACAGCTAATTAACAGTGAAATCTATAATGGCAAATTCAGAGACTAGGAGCTTACTTGAGCGGTAT
The DNA here is from genome assembly GCA_000816745.1 of Ancylostoma duodenale. NCBI lineage: Eukaryota > Metazoa > Nematoda > Chromadorea > Rhabditida > Ancylostomatidae > Ancylostoma > Ancylostoma duodenale. Next base: position 18,061 of record KN726194.1, read on the forward strand.
AAAAACGTTGCCTAAGAACGAGGAAGCACGTTTTACCCTTAGTGCGAATTGCGTGCACTCGTCCTCTAACCCATATCTGCAAAGACGATATTTCAGTCAAGCATTTAAAAATACATATGTTGGACATCTGCTTGAGGAAAGGCAGACAAACCAAGAAAACAGCAGTGGTCCTGGACAATATGGATCTTGAAACCAACTTAGAACGTTTGTAACTTTAGTTTAACCTATTTAATGGTCCCTTACAACAATACTTCTAAACTTTGTTACACAATCGTACATTCCAACCAATGAAGGCTTAGCAATAACTGATGCACTCCCTTTCAGTATAAATTGTAAAATGACAATGAAATCTATAAAACGTCGATAATTCAAGCCAAAAAAGCTAACTGAAAAGTCTGGCACTGCGGGTAAATGCAGAATGTGGCAAATGTATTTCGAAAGTTACTTTGTATAATTCTGAAAACCGTATTCACAAGTGTGGGAGTGGGGATATCAGCCCCAGTAGAGTCATGGGCAGACAAGAAAGGCAGGCACTACTCACAAGTAATGAACTATGATCGATTTCGAAACAGACTTTCAAAAATCTTGAGTCGAATGTCAGCCAATCCACACAAGGTGCTCTACGCTGGAAGTAAGCGGGAAGCGACGCAGTGAATGTAATACATTATTATAGGAGAATGTTCGGAAACAGGTTGAAAAAGATTCAACAAATGATGAAAGTTCGAAGATGTGCTTAGGCATAGCTTATGCGACTTCGCTACTACAAAGTCGTTTCAACAAGACCAAATTTGCTTCGCTCGGCAGCAACTGGAAGGCATCTGGCATTAAAAATTGGCAGGTAAAAAGGGGTCATCAATCTAACTTCAGACATTCGTACAGCACTTCGGGACAGCCAGATGATGCCGGGTAGCGGGGACAACCGGCTGGTATGACAACTTGCCAATGCAACTGAAATCCTTCACAAAAGAAAAAAAACTTATATATCTAGCCTCTTCCGGATGCAGAAAAAATCGAGTGCACTGAAGAAAAAACGACCTCAGGAAAAAGCAAATTACCACTAAAACCAAGCTGGAATCCCACACAATTAGGATCGCCATAAGACAAACTGTAGTATTCCTCCCCTACTATGCCGAAAGCTAGTCAAATAAAAAACGCTTCGATTCAGGAATCTCAATTGTGTGAACAAATCGAAATAAGACAAACTCTGAAAAAATATTGCTACCTCTTGCCCATGGACATTCGCAGAGATCTTGTTTAGATGAGAGAACACTATGTCCTTCTTGTCAGCCGACTGTATCATACCATAGCTACCATACATACCGATAGATACGTCTTCGCCGTCATTCTCATTTGTTTGTCCTTGATTTTGAGCAGCTTTCTGAATTTTTGCCCTACACTCAGGCTCTTTCATCACGAGTGATCATAGAATTACCTGTGCCTTTATTTCTGCGATTTTAGCGGCCTTGGCCAGCTTATTGAGCTCCTTTTTTGAAAGCTTCTTCTCACCACCCTCAACAACATCGTTTACGTCCTTCTCCTCAACGGCGACGGACATTGCAACCCTGAAACCACAATCTACAAGGTAGTGAACTGTGGAATGTTACTTCTTGATAGAGTACTAGGTTGAGTAGTGTGATGAGTAACAGGGCCCTTGAGAATATTTTTCTTTAAAAAAGCCTATGATAACATGAAAAAAGCCCGGAAGCGATAGGTGACGCAACACACGGCGCGGAACGATGAAATTCTGCTGTACTTCCGATCCCCAGCTGCGCCAACGCCCACACCACTGGTGCGTCAATCTGCTCCGGCATGGCGCACACTCCACGCCGCGAGGTCGATATTTTGGCATGCGGACGGTGGTTGTTGTTGGCTCCAGCGTAATCCGGGCTGGGCCACAGTCCGTGTTCGTGCACCTTCATTTTTGGTGTGAGTGTTCCTCTCAGATCACTGTGCCTGTGCAGTTTCGTCGTGAAATTCCACCGTTCTCGAACGAATATGTCGCAGATCTCGTGCGCCAGGTTTCACCCTGATTTTCTGCACTCTTGCTTTCACCTTTTACCTTTTACTGTTCCTTTGTCTGTGTCCCACAGCCAGCTCGATGGTCCAGTGTTGATCGTTTTTCTATCTTTTGTTTTTGATGCCTACACTACGGACACGTGAGCATTACTCCCATTCCCTGCGTGTACTCATTGTTTTCGTCTGCTACCGCTGCGGCGTCCCGTTTCGAGCCGAGATAAGCGAAAGCGCGGTGTTTGGGGTGATTCACTGCGCAAAAACTCGCGCTTTTGCCTCGATTCTTCCGGGGGACGCCTCGTTCGCCGCCACTGCGCCAGCTAAATTCGCGCTTCCGCTCGGTCCATCAAGCGCTAAACTTCGCGCGGAGCATCTCTCCCTACTGCGCCGAATTCCTTTGTTGCTCCGGCTACCATCGTTTCAGCCGTTTACGGATCTTTCGGGCCTGTGTTTTCCGACTAGGCATTTCTACCTACTAGATATTGTCACTCTACTTCCGTTAATGGAAGAAATTCATTCTGAATTAAACGAAATTACACCTATTTGAATTGATGACAGTCACTTTCAGTTAATGACAACTTCTTGGTTTGAGCACGAGTAGTAGCATAGGTTATGTATTGATATAGCCAATCCGAATGAGAATCTGTTTCTAATAAGTTGTCAGCAAGGGAAATAGTCAGATTAGCTTTGTTCCCTCATGTGCATGCACACATTGTCTTTTCGAATGACGACTTCTTGAGCGGTAATGGTTTCATGTAAGGCTCATCAATTCTATATTTCTGTGGCAGAGGTTACAAGTCTAGACCTGCTTTGTTTACTCCTGGCTTTCTGCTGCAATCGGTGTATCCCATCTGTTGTAAAGTCCTTATCGGAACCATGTCTTGGACTCGGCTTGATGACACCAAAATTAGATTTTACCATACTACGCTGATACTGCAGCGAGGTTCATTGGTCGAGATCAATTCTCTTAGTCTTTTTTCTCATTTTTCTATTTGAGCGAATTTAATCATAGAGTTTTGTTGTACTTCAGACCTGTGGTAGTTTCGCCGGAGCATTGTTAACTTTTCCTCTTCTGCATGTTAAAATCGCATCGTATAGCCACAAAGTCGTTTTGTTTTCTTCTAGCAATTAAGTAAGCATGTCCATTTCCTGCTTAACTCCTTTACATTTGTGCATCATTCGAATGTTTTTCAAACTAATGGATTATAATCACTCATGTGTTCTTGAATTATTTTCTGGTTATGCCCAAGAGCGAGAACTTGCTTCTATCTCATATACGAACCGAACAGCGCGGCTAATATATCTGATTGCCGAAATCTCGTTATGTTCCTACTATTTCTTTTGAGAATGCGGTCGTCTTGGGGGCTGATGCAGTTAATACCTTTCGAAATTCTAGAACCGAGAGAAATAAAAGTCTCAGATGCAGCTGTTTGAAATGTCGAAAGTGCTCGGCTCTGCTATATCGCCAAACCTGTTTGTTGAATTCCTTGCAAAATATTTCTGCAGCAGGTAATGAATGATTCCTGGAAATTTTCCGCTTCATTTACTTACTCTTCATTTTCTTTTATTATCTTTCAAGAAGCCGACCATGGTTCTTGCTTTTTTCGCAGTTTGTGAGATTGTGCTATGCCGACGGGGGTACGAAATAGATGAATTAGTGTTACCCAGCTCCTATGCCTCTCCAGGAGCATAGCCTTCCCGGTCGCCACGACGGCGACAGCGACGGTTTGGTAAACATCGATTGTAGGTCGGCGACGCGACGACACTTTCGCCATCCACAATCGATGTGTATCAAACCAGTGCACCAGCTGCCGCAGCTATCTCTTGGAGTATAGCAGCATCTTTGCTCCTTCCTTGAATCTGGGCCTGGATGCATTATTGAGATTATCCGGGGTGAACATGTTGACGCCCATGTTAACGATAGGTAGTTTTGCATGGGGTTAACTCGTTTACTCTGGGTAATCTCAGTGATTCATACGGCCGCAGATATCACGTGTACGTAGGTGTTTATCTCTTTTACTTATTTGTTCCTTCGATTCTTTGAAAAAAAGGGAAGTATTCCACCTTTGGGATCATAAGAACTTCAAATGAAAGGATTCCACTGGATTTTCATACATGCGGCGATTGGACGTTCTCAACATTAATATCATAATCCGTTTCGCATCATAGCTCCAAGTTTGTAGGGTTGCAATAGATATATATGATAAATTCTGTATCTGTCAGAATCTTCTGGAACTTCACACGAATGAATACTTCGTACGCTCATGAGACATGTTTTAAAAGGACCGAAAATGATGTCACCGTATCTGCTGTCTCTTTACTGAACGAAAATAGGGATACAACACAGGACTGGTATGGTACCCGTGTTCTAGCTCATCGGTGAACCCGCTTTGCATTATTTCAGCCAAGTATTTTGTGGAAGTTTCTCAGGTCCCTAAACTGGAAGAGCGCCGAAAAAGTTACAAGATCGGTGATTCATTGTCTTGGTGTAAAGTGTTGCGTACTGATTCACTATTCGCTGCCATTTATAAATTGCTGAAGGGCACCACAATCGCCCCATTTTTAATTCATCGCTGGATGCGTGCTTAAAGCTTCCTTGGAATTAATACTAGGTTCCATCGCTTCATAATCTCTATCTGATGGACAGATTGGAAGAAGTTAGACGTCTCATAGTTTTGTTTACTTCATCTTCCTTCTCTTTGTATTATAACTTCAATTAAAAGTGTTTTGAGAGAATTTCACAGCATCATTCTGGCAAAACAACGCTGCTCAGTAGTCCTGTGACAGAGGCATCACGGCTGGATTTTTCTTTCCTTCTTAACCTGCTGAATCAATTTTACTACTACATCTCCGGCTGACCATGTCCATGTAATGTTTTTCTTCGTTTGGTTTGTCCATTTTCCACCTCCCCCTGGAGGAATTTTCTGCAAACCTTTCGTGCTGGGCGCTGCTCATACTCCCACGTTCTCATTTTTCTCTATTTATAGAATGTTCATCAAAAATATGTTAGGCATTGTGACTTGATTTCATCTCGCTTCGCCGTTTTTTAATACGTTGGTCACGAGCTATTTCAACTATTGGTGTGCGAGCCTCGCATGATGCGCGCTATTCAAATTGCTTATGGTTTTCCTTGTCACAGCGTTCAAGAATCGTCACAGACCTCTTTTTATCAAAAGCAGGTCTTCTAGCTGCTCATGCCAGGTTCCGAAGCATTTATCACCTTCGTTTACATTTCAGTTCCGAAATCTTTCAACGAATCTACGTCCTTAGGTGCCTTAACACTCGATTTTGTTTTGTGGTCATTTTTGATCGCTATTCTTGAGTTTTATTGCAGTCAGCTTAGCACTTACTGAGACTTACTGAGCTCTTCCTTCATTCACGAAATACATCATTTTTTTGTCGGAGATTCTTTTCGGCCCTCAATTCGTGCTCGAACGCAGGGTCCCAGCTTGCATTTAAATCAGTATCCGTTTGTGATGGTGTGATTATGATGATTATGTGATGTGATTATGATTTGGGCTGTCATTACTTGCCATTGAGTATATCTCTTCATATCGTCTTATATCACTCGGCGATATCGATTTTGAAAGCTATCCGCCGTGGGTGGTCCACTGCTTGCCCGGCTGCAGCATAACCCATTCAGAGTCGGTGTCTTCTGAGCATTGCAGTCGTAGACTGCTATACTTCACGTGGAGCATATCCTTAGTGTCGCACATATGAGTCAATCACTCGTTCTTTTTTTGTTCCGAGGAAAGGACGTGGATGAGTAGAAGGATCATCCATTTGAGTGGTTATGATAACTATACCACATATAGGAGACTCCAGTGCTTGAGACTCACTCGCATATGCCTCGCCACCTGCGTTCTAGCGCTCTGATTGTCTACATGTCCACACATTCTGGATCACATGGTGTGAGCACGTCCATCGCATTCTGGTTCCTTCCTATACCTATCTATTTTTCCCTAGAAACTTTTCCATTACCTGCTTTTGATAAAAAGAGTTCTGTGATGATTCTTGAAGGCTGTGGTAGGGAAAACGATAAGCATTCCGAATAGCGCGCATCATGCGGGACTCGCACACCAGTAGTTGAAATAGCTCATGACCAACGTACTTTAAATGAAAAAATGGCGAAGCGAGATGAAATCAAGTCAAAATGCCTATCATATTTGTGATGAGCATTCTATAAATAGAGAAAAGTGATGAGAATGTGGTAGAATGAGCAACGGTCAGAAATTTCCTCCAAGGGAAGGCGGAAAATGGGCGAACCGGGCAAAGAAAAACATTACGCGGACATGGTCAGCCGGAGATTTAGTAGTAAAATTGATAATATGTTCCCGAGTGTCCTAATGTATACGTCTATTACGAGGAAATTTGAACAGATTCTCACCAATTTGGTTATTCATATCAGGTTTTGTTGTGGTAAATTAATTGAGTCGGCGGTTTTGAAATTTGTCTCCTGGCGGAAGTTGCCACGTGGACTTGTTCTCCCCTTCTTTACATTGTTGCATCCATCCATTCTGCAGCGACGTTTATCAAATGACAAACTGCAACTGCATCATTGTTTTTCTTGTTCTAGTATCATCACTGAATCCTCCAACCTATACATCTTACGCATTCATGCTTTCCTTATTTTCTAAGAATTTACTCTACAAGCCTCTTCTTTGTTTTTATGACGTTTTCTTTGAAATCAAGTTGTGCAGTGTTGGATGACTCAGGTGAACAAGGTGAGTGTTCATTCGAGAAATGAAACGGGCATGTTCGTTTTGGTTTTTCTTGTTAGTATTCTTTTTTCTCAACTTTACACCTAGAACACATTCCGAGGCTTAGAATTCTGACCGCGAGTGTGGGATATTGAGACTGCTTAATTTTCTCATTGTTCAAGCGTTTTTTATTCATTGTAGGTCTGAAATTGGTCTTTGCTTCTGCTTTCTCCAGTTTTTCCCTTCAGTTCAGATTGCGAGACAGTCAATGTTGAAAGTAGCCGATTACTTTTGGTGCTTTTTTAATTAGAATCATTCTCGTGTTGACGATTTGCTTCCTCGATCATATTTATTTTCTGTACTCTTCCACTGAATTGTTCTCCAACTGTTCTAACACCATTAGACGCGTTTCAGACATCACTACTCTCATAGTCGATGATGTCTTCGAAGAAGAAAACGCCACGTACGCTCGGCAAGATCAAGGGAAAGGGGAAAATTCTTGTTCCAAAGTGGAAACTTTTTCGTGCCAAGGTTTCTTCGAACTATTCTTCTGAAATTTCATTTGTGCTTCGTTTGTGCTATTCACTGCAGTGCTATATTATAGGAACCTCTGTTGTCAGTTTTCATGTGGGGAGTGAATCACTCCCTGGGTCAGCTCGAGCATGTTCCACCTCCTGGTCTGCTTATGCCAGATGATTTCAAGGCCTACACCAAAGTAAAAATCGATAACCATTACTTCAACAAGGACATTATGCCAAGCCATTACAAAGTATGCTGTTAATTGCATGATTTTCTATTTTCTTTTGTCTTTTGTAGTTGTTGTGAAGTGTGATTGCATAGGAAAAGTGTGGTCTTATTCAGGTGAAAGAATACTGTCCTAATGTATTCCGTAATCTCCGCGAACAGTTTTGTGTTGACTCAACGGAGTATCTGCGATCTCTCACTGCTTATGAGCCCGAACCTGATCAGTTGGATGGCTCAAAAACGGGTGCACCTCCAAGATTGTTTGTTTCTTACGATAAGAAATTCGTCATCAAGGTAAGTTATAACCTGGTGTTTTTTTTTTGCTGTCTATGCTCTAGGCCTTATCTGTTTTCAGTCTATGGATTCCGAAGCAGTAGCTGAGTTACATTCGGTGTTGCGGGACTATCATGAATACGTTGTAGAAAAGCAGGGCAAAACGTTATTGCCTCAGTACCTAGGTCTCTACAGGTGAGCTCGTATCACACTTACGCGCCCGTTCCCCATCTCTCACTAAGTACATTTTTCGTGTTGCATGTCTCAGATTTTTGAAGAAATTGAAATGGAAAGCATTTTCACGCACAATACGCTGACTACACCATAGCTGCAGCTTAATAATTGCAATTCTGTTGCTTGGGAAGAACATAACTGAAACATTCTGTCCTCGAAACTGGAGTAATGCAGCCTTTCGTTGCCTCTAGCTAGGATACAGAAAAGCATGTTTTGTTAAGGGCTCGGTGAATCGCATAGGAAATGACTCGAAACCATACGATTGAAAAGAAAACTTCAAAAATATGTGTTATCATCCTCAAAGCAAAACACGTGTCTCAATTCCTTGAGCTAGATTATTATTCAAAGTTTTGTCTCCAGTATTCTAGCTGCGAACTGATCTTATTTGCAGACTTACGATTGAAGGAACGGAGACGTACTTGATTGTAATGAGAAACGTTTTTGGTCGGAAGTACAATGTTCATACGAAATTCGATTTAAAGGTGGGTCACTTATTCTCATTTGCATGCACTGGCTGCTATCTTAGATCTTACCGCTTGCTCTAATTTACTATCAGTTATGATCACATGGTTTTTATCAGCTGTTGTGACGAAATTGGTTTTTAGTTGATCAGCTGCTGCGGCGGTGTACACAGCAATGGTATGTAGTAGCAAGAAAGCTGCGCACTGTTATTTTTCTTTTTCGCAGAAATATAATACATGGGCACTTAACAAATTGGCGGACGTTGTTTGAAATTATTTTGAAGGATTGGGCCTTCTACATGACGCAGAAAAAGTTGAGATTTTAAAAATTCGACTCTCTAAGACGCATATGGGTAATGGGCGAGAGTCGGCCGATGGCTCGATCTCCGCTCGGGTGAACCAAGCCTTCCATAGGTCGGTAAACTGGTATCAAATTCGTCTGGGAAGTGAAAGACATACTGGTATCTTTAATGTGCGCATTCATTGCATAGGGCACATGTGCATTCATATGCCTCTACGTACCTTGATCATTACCAACAAAGAATTTAACGCCTACCACTTTCTCCTTCATGGTTTCTTGATGGTTATTTCATTTTAGGAAAATCGCTGCAGAAACATTTTGAAATATTGAATTTCGACCAATTTAGTGCACTTCTTGTCGTGTCCAACCGCATGCCCCTTTCTTCTGTTCTTCTAAACATAATCGAAATAAGAAACAATAGTTGTGCTGCAATGTTACAGCTTATATGTAGTTGTCTCCAAGTTTGTCGTGAAGAAACGGAGAAAATCCATCTTGTGTGCATTGCAATTTGCGTATGTTGTGTGGCAAAAGATTTTAGATGTTTTAGCTATCTAGATGTGTTTAGAGCGGGCAAGTCTATACTGTAGGGTATGGTTGTTTGCGCTCAACTTAGAGAAAATTCTTGACTATGTAGCAGAATGTTCGACGTTCTTTCGAGTTGCTTTACTTACTTTAGGGGCATTCTTTCTTAGGAACCTTCTCCACTGTTGCAGAAAGCCACGAGCGCAAGTCTTGTCAAGGGAATAAAACTTTTTTTGAGGGAAGTGAGAATTGGGCATACAGCTTTTCACAATGCTTTCAATCCATCCTTTTTGGCAGCTCTTTTGTCCTAGCTCATACTTGTCAAATTATAGACCTTTTTGCAATTACATATATCCTAGCTCATACTTGTCAAATTATAGACCTTTTTGCAATTACATATAAAGGCAGTAATAGAGAACACATATAGACTGTCACAGATATCTCGAGTGTGTAGCGTTATACCTGCGAGGGACAGTATGACCGGGCATTGGACAGCTGGGTGATCTGGCTAATCGCAGAGCCCCACTGCATTGTCCCTACCAGGCACTGTGCCCCATACAAACATATCTCCATTTATGAAACGCACACTGATATTCAGGGTTCCACGGTCGCTCGTGTAGCATCAGAGAAAGAAAAGAATAAGGAGGTGCCAACTCTCAAAGACAATGATTTTCTCGAGATGAACGAGAAATTAAGCCTTCCTGACGTGAGTTTTCTGCCAACTTTTGTATGATTTTTCTGGACTGCATCTTAACGCAAGGCGAACGAAAACTAGATGAAGAACATCAATATACGAGAAGGTTAAGGGCGGTGTTTTGAAAAAATTCACTTTCTTTAGGAAACCCGTCAACAGTTGTTGGAGATGTTGGCTGCGGATACTGCCTGGCTCTCAAAAATGCATCTTATGGATTACTCTTTGCTACTCGGTGAGTAGCGCTGATATTCATTAAAATACTAACGAAATTTTTCAATAACCTGTACTACGAGGTACTTCCACTATTTTAGGCATTCATGATTGCGAACGCGCCGCTGAAGAAGCCGCCAAAAGGCCTGTAGAACATGTTAGTGAGGAGTCTGCAGATGAATTGTGTCCAACACCCCCTGATTCACCTCTACCTTCAACCGGTGCCTTCCCACCGCTCTCTGGCGGACCGGATTTGGACGATGAATACTATGCCATTGCCAGCCATCCTGGTTAGCCTTGCGATTTTCACGGACTTTACATTGCTTGGGATCTAGGTTTTTCTATCTCCTATTAGAGCACTAATAATTTTGTTAAGATGCCCCGAAGAAGCTAATCTATTTCATCGGACTAGTTGATATTCTCACATATTACGGCGTGAAGAAACGTACTGCTACGGCGGCGAAAACAGTCAAGTACGGATCAGATGCGGAGAATATTAGCACGGTGAAACCAGACCAGGTGAGTTTGTTTGGATGTGTAGTAATACCTGTTCTGTTGGGAGGCACATTTGAAGCCGATAAAGGATTTCTATCGAACGTGTATGTTAGGATACTATTTTCTCTTCAATCCATCTTTCAGTATGCTCGCCGCCTTGTGGACTTCGTTACCAAAGCTGTAACCCCAGGGGCATAAAGGTACTTCTTAAAGTAGAGCTGCTTCACGAAAGCAGCTGTCTACAATTTCAGTCCTGCCTCATGAAGGTGTTCTTCAATGGTTGTCTACACCCGCGTGTGCGTTTTCTTCTATTTTGAAAAGTTATTTATATATTCTGATTATCTCATAATTTCCAGTGCTTTTTGTGATAGAGTGATGCTTTGTTTATTACCTTTTGTTACACATTCGTTGTCAGTTGAGGCGGATTCCTTTCCGGAAGGAGTGTATCTTAATCATTTCCTCAACAGAAACAACACATTGAGACGTTCCATTTGGCAATTGATTTAGGTACCATTTACGCTTCTGCTTTTTTGTATATATTCTCATGTTGACAACAAGTATAGCTATCCAGCAGCTTCTCATAATATCTTCAACAAGACCGTAGTTCTGTTGAGGAGGCCCCAGTATACATTCTTGATAAAAGCTAGTAATTCTGTCAGCATGACTTGTTGCATACTGTCATTGAATGTCTGTTCCTTTGAAGTGTTCCTCGCTCTCCAAATTCACTCTTCGTTCACTGAGTATCGTTTAGTATTCGGACGGATCTGAGACTAAGATCTACTTTGAGGAAATCATCAAGTGTAAATTGTGAGCGCTAGATATTCTGAATTCCGCTATGTCGCCAAAATATGTATTGCAGCCAAACAGCTTGGTATAAGTTAATATTAGGTCTGTCTACGATCCGGCTGTGAAATTGTATAACTTTGTCACCTTTTTCGGTGCTGGATTGGAGGCGAAATGTGGGCCTGCAAAACCAAAATGGACTTGCTTCTTTCACAGTGCAGCTCTCGCTGATGCGGACAAGTATACAGAAGTCTACTTTTTATGTTATTTTGGAATTATTGCATCTCCCAACGATTTGTTCCTACTATTGTGTATTTTGTTTAATTTATTAGGTTGACACAGAAACAATGTCGGTTTTTGTATTTCTGGACCTTACTATCAGGTTAGGAGTAAAGTTTCCCTCGAACATTTCCACGTTCAATATTGTTTTACTACCCAGACTTCGCTGCTGCCTTTATACAAACGATGTTTTTGTTACTGCTAGTTCTTTTTTTTTTCGTTGAAAGTACCGAAAGACGACCAAATTCATGTAATTCCTAAATGCAAATTAGATCTTCTTTGTAAAACTGCTGGAACGAGTGGCAGTGCGTGCCGTTTGTCTAATGTATTACCTATCGCATTCGATTCAAGGATGCTTTCAATTTTTTTATGAAAGACATAGAACCCGATGAAAATGAGGTCCGTGCTCGACTATTACAATTGAGAGGGATCAATTGGGGACACTAACTGACGCTAATCCGCTTAGAATTACTTGAGGGGTTGTACGAAAGCCCTTACATTTGGATCACATTTTGAAAGTGAAGAAGATGGACAAATTTACTCCACATGAGCGTTGAGCGCGGAATATATTGAAGTTTGGGAATCAAGAACCGACGTCGTTTTTGCACCAATATGATAATAACACTAGCCCTATTTATTGTGTTTGAATCGTGTGCTTCATGCATAAATCTTTTCGATGCCTAGCGTTTCCATTGTCTTGTTACGAGTTATGGTTCCGTTACCTTATTTTATCATGTTTTCTTCTGTTGAGTTCAACTGATGCTGCGCTGCGACGATCAGCACCTATTCAGATGGAAGAGGCCGAAAAGGTGAAGGTTGTGGTGAGATGTCGGCCTATTTCTCAGCAGGAACTCAACCAGGGTCACAAGGTTGCGGTTCGGGTTTCTACTGAAGACAACTCAGTGATACTGGAACAAGTCACAGGAAAAGAGGTGCAGCTAACTGTCTTTTCTTCTTTTCTGTTTAAATTGAATCATGAACAAACAAATAAGGTGATTTCGCTGTTGTTATTAGAGATGTCTTTACATTCAATCATTCGTTCTGGTATGGTCCCTTCCACTAGGTAAAGCTGTTTGGGAAACACTGGAGAAAAAAAAAACAAAATAGGAAAATGTATGAGGTTCAGGGAGGCTGGAGAGAAATATTTGTAAGAGCACAAGTACTAAGCTATCGTGGGTTCTGGAATACATCATTATAACACATTGTTGAATACTTATTCACCTTCAAAGCCGCTTCCTGCAGCGAGTACTGTGGACTCCCATAGTTCTTTCCTCCGAGTACAGGAGTTGGAGAGAAAATGGGGGAAAACGAATGGGTGTAAGGGTGCAGTACTCGGCAGGATATCGGGACAGAACTCGGGAGCTTACCTTTTGGTATATGAATTCCCTGTACAGATACTCAACTCTTGAGCATGGATGCATCATTGAGACTACCCAGGGTGAACCTGGTGAGGCCCGCATCATTGATGGGTGAATCCAAGTGGTGTTGACACCTTTCCGAAAAAAAAAGCCATACCGACACTGCGCAGGTCCAAAGTGGCTCTTTTTACATAACAGTAAGCTTGGCGGGTACTGCGACGGTTTGGAAAATTCATTTCTGTGTAGAAAAGACTTTAATAGAAGAGTGGTGCTTTTTTGTAGTAGCGTACGAAGGCTTTCAAATTCAATTTAGATTTTGCTTTTCAAGTTCTTCCGCATTATTGGCATCACAGCAGCAGTGGTACTTTCCCCGATGTTTGTCTACCTTTAATCTGAGATAGATTATAGAGTCGGCAATAAAAATTGAGCAGCAAAAATTCTTGAGTCAACAGCAAGAAGAGGGATATGTCTACTTACCTGGAACAGTTTCAGGAACCTCGACGAACTTTCTTCTTCGATTCAGTCTTTCCACCGGACTGTGATCAAATGCGAGTGTACAATGTTGCCGCAAGGCCGATTGTGGAGAATGTACTCAAGGGCTACAACGGTTAGCATAATAAATTCCTTGCTCACTATACGATTGATTGCATTATTTCCAATACAAAAGCGAGATGCATGCAGCGCAATGGTAAGAGACGCTATTGGTGCGCACCTATCCTTGGTAATATATTCGTCTGGAAGGAGAGCGCTGTCTGGGTCTCCCTTCTCAGTCATTGTGTAGGCGCATCCACATTCAAATACTTCCACGATTCCGAACTGAAATAGAACGCGTGGCACATCCCAGCTAGGGATCGAGTAGCGTCGATCTCTCTATTCTTTTTCCACTTTAAAAATATAGTAGCGTCGATCTTTCTATTCTTTTTCCATCTTAAAAATATAAGTTGCGGACCACATAAATCGTCGGATAAGATCAAAGATTCAAAATGCTGTACATTATAAGCTCATTTATTATATATGTAGACGAAAAAGTCTGTTGTTGAAGAAGCATATTTGGTTTTGGTCCCCACTGTGTTTCAGATGTGAATACTGACGTAACTGATGGCATACTTGTGCATACATGATATGAAAATGAACAACGTATCAAAAAAGCGCCACTAATAACGGTTGCTGATCAATTTCTTCGCCTAGATCACATCTGTAAATGCATGTTTCGATGAGATGAGCAGCTTCTTGTTCACATTATTTCTCAGTATTTTTGCGATTTCGTCTCCTTTCAGGTACTATCTTTGCCTATGGTCAAACTGGCACTGGCAAAACCTTTACAATGACTGGTGATCTGGAACGTCCCGAATTGCAAGGAATTATACCCAACTCTTTTGCTCATATTTTCGACCATATCGCCAAATGCCAGCAAGATACCACGTGAGTGTCAGAATTTCTTAATATTGTTACCTTTCGATGATAATTGAAGTTGCAGTTTCCTTGTTCGTGTATCCTATCTGGAAATCTACAACGAGGAGCTTCGTGATTTACTAGCAAAAGATGGGCATGGATCGAATCTTGAAATAAAGGTAGAGCGATGACTTAATGCTCGATTGTTTGATGGTAAGAATGGGATGAGGTAAAAATGGATTTCGATGGTCGCCATGTAGATGTGATATAATTGGGGTGTCTACTATTGAACCACGCTGGTGGGCTCTTCTTGTTCCCTATGTAAAGTTTGTCCTCAAACCGTTTCCCTTTGTTCTTCGTGTTTTCACAGTTTTGAAACAGTTCCAACGGAAACGACTTTGTTCACTGTAGTATGTTTAACTACACCCTTTCGAGATTTCGCATATCTTTCTCTTCACATTTACGAGTTCAGGAGAAGGCAGATGTGGGTGTCTATGTGAAGAATCTAATCTCAATCATTGTTGGAAGTGCTAGTCAAATGCAGAAACTCATGGAATTCGGCAACAAGAACAGTAGGCCGTTATCCATCTTTGTCGAAGGGCAACCTTGTTTTTTTTTTTTGAATCTTGGTTTAGCACTCATTTTACTGCATTGAAGGAACTTCATGTTGAATTCGAATATTTTGTACAAATTCTCCTAATTTTGCAGTTTGCATGCCTCTAAAATAAGTTCATGTCATTGCTTATAAAATCCACCGGCGATATTTATGTTCTCAAAAACACCTACATTAGTGCATCCTGCCATTTCTATAAAACAGCGTTGCAGTGGTATATGAGTAGTTGCTGATTTCAGGGAAAGTTGGAGCAACGAAAATGAACGAAGAAAGTAGCCGCTCGCATGCCATGTTCTCAGTGACAGTTGAGTCGAGTGAGCGAGGTATGGTCACACAGGGCAAGCTGCATCTGGTTGATTTGGCCGGAAGTGAACGACAAAGTAAGACTGGAGCAGCTGGCGAACGACTGAGGGTAGGATCTTGAGTTCAGTTGTTGCATGCACATTCGGTTTCATGAATCCACATAATCTTTTCATTATGAATTGTCTCGAACTAGTCTTTGCTCTTTTTGCGAGTTTCTACCAAGTGTATAGGTCAGATGGATAAGCGCTTGAATGTATTAGGTCGAGGAGAAATTAACTGAAGAAACGGCATCCGAGTCAAATTTCCATCTCTAACTTTCGAGGGAGTTTTTCCTAATAAACTGAGTATACATCTTTCAAATCTATAGCATTACTCTAACGCATGGGTAGAACACCAGTTCTTTTTTTCTCTAAAGAACGCCGATTCTATCTTCTTGTGCCAGCTGCAGCTCGATATACAAAGAGACCCGTTTTCATAAATGGTCAAAATCAAGCTCTTTCTCGAGTCTATACGTTGAATATGTGTTCGCAAGTCAGTTCCACTTGTTTTAGGAAGCGGCTAAGATCAATCTTTCCCTGTCCACACTTGGAAATGTTATCAGCGCGCTTGTAGATACGAAATCAACTCACATTCCATATAGGTTTGTTTCTTTCACGACTGGGTAAACGAATGGAAAGGGTAGTTCTATATCCATGGTTTTCCAATTTTTCTATTTTTTTTTCAGGAACTCTAAATTGACTCGGCTTCTGCAGGATTCGCTCGGAGGAAATTCAAAGACCGTGATGGTGTGTGTTCGTTTTGTTGTGATGATTTCTGAAACTTTAATTTCCGTTGTTTCATAGGCACTGTTTTTTCCACACTCAATATCATTGCAGATTGCAAATATTGGTCCCGCCTCTTACAACTATGACGAGACCTTGTCTACGTTGCGATATGCGAATCGTGCGAAGAACATTCAGAATGTGGCGAGAATTAATGAGGATCCGAAAGATGCGCAGTTGAGAAAGTATCAGCACGAAATTGAGATGTTGAGGAAACAACTGGCAGGTGAGGGTTATGTGAAGTTTTTCTGTTGAGCCACTTGTAACGATAGATGAACACGTTCTCCATTACACGACGTCAAAAAGAAAAATGTGAGAATTGCAACACAAAGCTGCTAATTAATTATCTGGTTTGATCTGATATTTAAACAATCTCAGAAGAGGAAGCTGAGATGAACAGTGAAAACGAGTCGGCGTGGGAGTTGCGCATGCAAGAAATGGAGCAGAACCTGGAGAAGACTCGAGAACAGCTGGCTGGTAGAGATGTTGAGGACGAAGAGACTCGAAATTTAGTGCAACAAATGCTGGAAAGGTGCTGAAAATCTCTCGGCTGTTCGCGAATACTTCAAATTTCCTTTTTTGTTGATTTAGAGAGGCCGAGCTTAAGCGTGCAAGAGCGGAACACGCTGAATTACGCGCCAAACTCAGTCAAATGGAGAGCCGACTGATTGTTGGTGGGGAGAACATGTTAGAAAAGGCAGAGGAACAAGCAAGATTGCTCGAGGAGAGCAACCGGTATTTTATTTTGGGTTCAAAACTCTGTGTGATGTGAGGAACAATTGTAAGGAAAAAATAGTTCAAGGATTCAAGCATGCTTCTGAATAAATACGTTACTTAGTGAACTGGAGCAATCCCGAACGCAGGAGTCTCGTCTTCGCGACCAGCTGAAGGAAAAGGAGGCAGCAAGAGAAGATATCGAGGAGAAGTTAGTTTACCCCAGACTTTTATGACTTTCCCTTTGAGTTTCCAAGGCTATTTTAATATCCATGTGAAGGTGATTTGCGTGCATATTCATTTTCTTGGTAGTGAGAGTTTTTTGTAGATATTCGTCTTTGCAAGATGAAGCTGCTGCAAAGACTCGTCGCTTGCGGCGTGTGTGGAATGAGTTATGTGAGGTTCGGACAGAACTGGCTGACTCAGAGGCAGAACATCAGCGGGAAGTTGAGGGACTGCTCGAGAGCATAAGGCAACTCAGAAAGATATGTGTGCACATTTTCTATTCGGAGTTTCGCATCACTTGAAATTGTATAGCTAGGTTATGCACTTAACATTTAACACATTCCTGACAATGTGTTCAACCGGTTGACACCACGTGGTTGACGCCTGGGAGCGCATGTAACTCAGGTAACACACCATGCCCAGAACCTGAGGCGTTGTTCATGCTCGTCGGCGCAAAGAAGTTGACGCGCCGCTTCAGAATTCCGCGAAGTTTTGGCGTTGACTCCATACGGCTGAAATGAATAAGAGGTTTCTCCGCGCAAAAGTCGCGACGGCGAAACCAGGAACACTCCCTTCTAACCAAGAATTCTCTTTCTTCTCCCTGTTTTGCGTTGTGTGTTTACACCTCAATTTTTCCACGCGTCAAGCATGAATAACGCCTAGGGTCGCAGATATATTAACTGAAATGTGAGTGGCGGTAATGCCTTGTGATTAAGAGTATTTCAGTCTTTTCTATCAACGATATTCAGAACCTTTTTTTTGTGCTTAGAGAAGTAGTTCTTGGAACTTGTGCAATCGCTCTTTTTTGTTTGTAGTTAAGATCACGTCGTCCCACAAATTAGATCCAATATATCTAGTCGTAAGCTGTTGAAGTGCTGGTATTGCAGGAACTGCTGTTGAACATGGCGATTATTGACGAGTACATACCTCCCGAATACGTCGAGCTCATTGAGAAATATGTCAGCTGGAGCGAAGAGATGGGAGACTGGCAATTGAATGCCATAGCCTACACAGGAAATAATATGCGAGCGACGGCACCACTTCCAGTGCAGCCTTACCAGGTGAGCTTGTTGTGAGGTACTTTACGAAATCTCTCTTTTATTATTAACAATTGGTTAAGTTGGATGCAAATCAATCAATTCCGCTCTTCTATTCGTACAAGACGGACTTAGGAGCGACGTCTACTGCTCCTCGCCCTCGAACGAGAAGTGGAAAGAGGTAACATAGTTTCATAGCAGTGTATCTACTACGATTTCAATTCTTCTATGTTGTAGGGAGCGGAACGCAGCCAAGCTGAAAACATTGCTGAGCTGATCCCTTTTTTCTAACCGGAAACTACTGGGAATGACTTCTTGTGATACTGCAAGGAATTCCACATTTTTATCTGAAATTTAGACCTAATTTCGTTCTTCTTATTCGTTGATCTCTTTGTTGATCTTAGTATTAACATTGCATTCTAGTCATCTTTGTTTTGTCTTTCATTTATATTCGCGAAGTCTCATGATTTCCCAGAATATTGCACAAATAGACCGTCGTGCGTGGCACTCTAATAAACCTTCAAAGAATCGAAATCGTACCATGCCAAGGGATCACCCGTGTGCAAAAGGTTAGACAGTTAGGTAAATTCAACGAAACAAACTCTTTTAAAGGCAGCAAGAGCCGAAATCCTCGACTTCGAGCTGAGGTGCGGGTGGTGAAGTACAGACTTAGCACCTCATAAATATGAAACGAACACAGACAAAGATGGCTTACCTGCAGAGAAAATGGAAC
>KN726194.1:46610-63833 GCA_000816745.1 Ancylostoma duodenale
CCTCACCATCTGTTTGGACAGGTTGGAATGGGAAAAAAAGAGGATCACACGAGATTAAGAGTGGTATCATTGTAAGGCGTGGATACGCAGACGATCAGACTATCGGTGGTGTGGCTGATGCGAGTGGGTCTTGACCACTGAAGCCTCTTGTACGTCTTAAAGGAGCGGAGCATATGTACCGCTATATTTTAGTTATGTACGGTGATCTTTCTTCCGAGAGAACTGGATCGTTTCTACTCTTATTTTGTTTGCCAACTTACTGCTACGGCACGTTCTAACTGCAGAAAGTAAATAAATAAATTAGTAAATAAATAAATAAGAAAGGAATAAATACTTGCTCTCCTACATAATTTCTGCAGTCAATTGCGGATATCTTAGCAAATATAGCTGTAAATTGCGGTTTGTTCATTGGCCCTGTAAATTGACCTGTTATGTTTCTTAAGAATAATGAGCTAGCTGTCACGGTGACCACTTGAGAAGTGGGAGATGCTTCGTACTACTGCAGCTACAATAAACGTAGGCATGAGCTGTCAAAGAGTAAGGGATACTAAAACCCTTAGGTGCTGTCCACAACTTTACTTCAATCATAGTTCCGACTGGGAAGACTCGATAAATTGGGCTAGGCAAACACACCTCTCCAACTCCAGCCGCATTCGGTGCAAGTCGAGTATGATCGCAGAGATGTCCAACGTTGGACCCATTCTGTAACTGGGCTGGAGCGGTTCTAAGTGTCCAAGAAAACTATATCTAAATTTTTCTGGTGTAACACATGAAAATACAACGCAAAATAGTACAGTTTCGAAGCAAGCCAATAACAACGATAGGTAAATAGATCAGAGATGAAGAAAAATGCTGGTGACGTACTACTTCATATAAAAAATGATCTAGGGCCATAACAAGGGGGGAACTCTAATGGGCAGTATAGTGAGAACTCTCGCAGCCAGCTGACAATCTGTTGGGTTAAGTGCAGATGGCAAACAATGGTGACAGAGCGAAGGTGCGACCGTTGTGACTCTTCGTCAACAGGATAAGTTAGTTACCTGGATGTGTTACGAGAATAAGTCAGCTGGAGGCAAGAATCAGTGGAATGTAGGGCTCACTTAGTTTCTTTTGCCAATTCTATCGTTGTGCGGATCAATAAAGCATTGTTTTTAGCAGCTATGAGGAGCAACTGGATTCTGCAAGTTGATCTAACAGGAAAATAGAAAAAAAGGTCTATTCCTCTATTTTCCGTGTTTTTTTTCTTGCTTTTTTGTTTGCGTCTATTAGACCACAAAATTTCAGAATAGAAAGCGAAATACAGGAACTACCTGGCAAACAGTCGTGTATGATTTCTCGATCATTCGATGCTTTTCAATTTGTGTCCAAAACAATACAGAATGACAAAAAATTATGAAACGGGTTTGGAATTATTCCTGATTCTCTAACGAAGTGATGCCATTGAGCGTACGAAAACGAATATTTTTCTACAGTAGGGGGCAGTCCTTATAATGGTCATCATTAGCTTGAATGCCCTTCTTCATGCTTTTTGGAAAGTCGTCTACAGTTTTGGCCTTCTTTTTGGAACTCCATGAAAATTCATTCCAGGCTTTGTCCGAAGTATTGCTCACCGCTACAAAAGTCCTCGATCGATCAGCTAACTTCAGTACGCTCCAGGTGACATGGCTTGCTACATATATATTAGGTTGGGCAATAAGTTCGTGCGGTTTTTCTGAGCATTCAGAGTATTTCCACGAAGTGAACTAGTTGAGCTCAGGTTTTTTGGAAGTTGATATCCGCAGTACTTCTTCTTCACATCTAGAGCAAGTCCTTGCGAAAAATCTTTTCATAACTCTACGAACTGGGTGAACAGAACAAGATGCATCTTTCAGCCCAAAATCGACCCCTCTGGAGCAGACATCCACTTCTGCGCTGTCCTTTTAACAGCAATGGCTTCCACTTACATAGGCGCTGTTGACATCCATGGCAGCTTGAGTTGGATTTGTTCCACTATTGCAGTGGTACAGGTGGAGGTGTCGGAGAAATACGCTCTTGTCGAATTGGAGGGTCACATTTCATGCGACAGAAATTGAGAAGTAGCGGGAATTGAGAAACATAGTTATAATGTTTGTAAAGAGCAAAACAAGAGCTACAAGACGACCTATGAAAGGCTATCGAAGTTAGTTTAAATAAAAATTTGAGTTGAAAAAAACCGCACGAACTTATTGCCCAACCCAATACAAGTTTGTTCATATCGGCGATGAACCACTATGTCGGGATTTGGGGCATAGAGTAACATTATTTTATAAGGACTATATTTTCTTGTCACAACAATCACAGCCACCAGATAAAGCGGGTGATGTAGCGCAAGAAGTTAAAATAGAAGCTCCGTTCCATATACATGTTTCTTTTCATCCCGTAGATGAGGATAAATAAGCGAGAGAATGGAATCGTATTCATCTTGCAAACAACTGTATAACGAACGCACAAAAGGGTATTCAGACATTTATTCTGATAACTCGAAAAATGAAATTATTCGATCACAAAAATATTCAATAACATTTCTGAAATATCTGTTTGATGTCTGTACACATAAATTTCGAGTCAGTTGGAGAAAAAATGACAGTTACACCGTATGATAAAGTCCAAAGGTGTTTAAAGCAGCAGAAATTTAATGATTCGCCATATTCGGCGCATATAGACGCCCACCTCTTATCAGAATATCGTCTTTGTTTAGTTAGTGGGTGGTCTGAGAAAGCCAGCTGAGGATTTCAAACTGTCAACGCTAGCTGTGCGTAGCTGCCGAAGCTAGCTCCTACGAAGAGAAAGTAATGAAATCTGGAAGAGTTGTTCGGGTGAAATGGTGACGAAAGTACAGCACAGCTGAGAGAACACTGCGGTGTGGTGGTGGTGGTAATCTTACGACGCTTCGATGTACAACTTTCTTATCAGCAGAGCGAGGCTCATGCTTTCACACAGGAAGTGAGTGGGTCATCCAGACAGCCTACGAAAGACGACGCTGGGGTGCTTATTAGTCACGTTTTTAGGTGTGTCGTCGAGAATTGGCGCCTTAGCAGTAACGAAATACGTAGTTTGATCGCAATAACGAATTTATTCACAGGAAGATAGCTCCGTTTAAAACCTAACGAGGTTGAGTTACCAAAGCAATGTTAGGTTGGTGCAGAAGAAATGGCGATATAGAAGAGGTTACGCATACGGCGAGGTAAGCCCCACCTCATACAGGGGTATCAAAAAGTTTCCGGCCTCCGCTAGCCTGTTCCATATTTCTGTACAGTTTTGGTAGCATCATGTAGAATGAAGCCTTTCATGTTAGTTTGCAAAGTTTCATAAGATTTCTTTAAACCTCCCAGAAATAAGAACGTTTTATTCAAGCCAAGATTTGGTTATCGCTCAAAAAATGTGTATACAGCGAGAAGCAACCGACGAATTTTTGTTTTGTAAACGAATATTGTTGGACAAAATCTGAATCCGCACCTAAATTCCAAACAGAAAGAATGTGCGCAAGCTGTGGCAACGTGCGATTCGCCTTCATGCAGGAGGAGGCCAGCACTGCCACAATGCAACCACTATCCCCTCCCCCCCCACCCAGGCGGGGGGAGGAGGCCAAGCGCTGTGAATGCCCATACTGACCAAATACCCTTCCCTTGTCAGATAACTGGATACGGCAAACACAGCAGAACCCGTGAAACCACACCCCCTAGAAAATGGAAGGCAGACAATACTACATAAGGAAGTCCAACCTGCGTCCTTCCTGCTCCTTGCCACGTTGCGACACGCCCCCTGTGAGATTTACATAAGTCGCTGGTTGAGTATCAATGTTTAGTCGTGTCTCCGCTTCGGCGGAGGCAAGGCGAGCCTCGCGAAACTCAGGCGGGCTGAGGTCCGGGTAAAACTGTGGCTCAGCGCAGCAATCGGTCAGACGAGATGCGTGCGGATGCGGCGCAGAGCTGGAAGTCCGCCGCAGGACAGCTGCGTCCACTCAAGCGCTGCCACGGAAAGCGCGTACGCGTTCGGGACTATCTTGTACACTGTCTTATGCATCCTGCCACGCCGATCTCAGACCGGTTTTCGAAACTTTCTAGATTGCTCCCTGTGATGAGTTACACCCATTTTTGGTGCTAACGTATAAACACTGCACTGAGTGTACTAGGTGGGTTCGTGGTGGACAGCTGAGTCTCTCATTCCTCATGGAGGCATTTTTCGTTTGAACTCTGCCGAGGTGCAATAAAAAATGCTCGAACTGTGAGAATTACTCACAATTAGAATGACGAGCGAAGGATTTCCCGCTACTACCGCTACTACGGTGAGTGCCAGAAACGAACATAACTCAGGACGGACAGTTATTTAGGAAATTTCGAAAACGGATCCGCGATCAGTGTCGCAAGCCGCATAAGAAGGGAGTATGCAAGACGCTATGAATGGCCATACTAATACTGACCAATTATCCTTCACTTGTGAGTTATGACCTGTCGGCAAAAGGCATAAATCTGAGATTTCTTCGTTGCAGAGACCATTCGATTATGCGACGTAATGACAGACGAATTAGAGACAAAATTTGCCACATTTGGTCCACAAATTTTGCGTTAATCAAAAATCAATCAATAGTTACACAATTGGCAAGGTGGTCTTATATTCTTGAAACACCCAAAAAATCAAGGAAATTTCGCGAAAATTTTGGAAAATTATATTCGTTCGTAGAAATATGTTAACATAGGTATTCTGCTAAAAAGAACTCAATAGTCGCAACCGTTGATTCAGAAGGTTACCAGGAAACGCAAAAAGGTGAGTGTGGGAGCGGTCTTAGATTTTTGGAAGGCATTGTAGGATAAGTTGCACAAAGCGTTCAGCTGAGCAAAGCATTCGATAAAGTCGATCACTTCAGTCTTCTCAAAAAACTTGAGAGTATAGAAATGAGGAATAATCTTTCGAAGTTGTTTGAGTCCCACCTGAGCAATAGGACATTCGTAGTACGATTCCAAGAACAGCTCTCCTCAGATAGTTCCTCTCCTTCTGGCGTGCCTCAAGGACCTGTCCTCTCCCCCCTGTCTCTACCGCAATATCTACTTCATGGACCTTGCAAATTTTGTAAAAACTGGTGCCTAAATAAAAATAGCTGCACATGCTGGCGAAATCAAAATTTACGCAGCTTATGATGCGGAGAAACAGGAAATCAGGGCTGAGCTGAAGCAATCAATCCAAAAAATTGTTGACCTGTTCTCAAATGTGGAGCATTAAAGTGAATACCTCCAGAAGTCGTGTTATGATATTAGGAGGGAGAAATGAGGGACTAGACTATGGCATTCCACTCAGAAGAGATGAATCAGTATGTGATCTTGGAATTCTTCTCCACCACTCTCTAAAAAATTCACAGCACATTGAAGAGCTGGTAGGAAAAGCCAGAGATATCATGCACTCAGTTTTGAGGAACACTCATACGTCTCATGTAGATATTTTGCTAAGGCTATATAAGGCTTATGTTTTGCCAGTACTGGAGTACGGTAGTCAACTGTGGAATCCAGTTCTAAAGAAAGACATCCAAAAACTTGACAGACTACCCACAAGCTCTGCCAGATTATAGAACTAGATTGCAAATCTTAGGGCTTAGAAGCTTGCTATACAGAAGAGCACAAGCAGATATTCTCTTGAGCTTTAAAATTCTCCGCGGTGAGGTTCGTTTCAAACCCTCGAGACTATGGACTTTTAGACTTGTAAGCGGCAAAGGATTCAGTTCCAACATAGTATCTTCCAGGTCTGGTAAATGGCTCTGCAATTTACAACAGAGCTCTTTTGCTTGCAGAACTTCTCAGTCTTTGAACAGACTTCCACCTTTAGTGGCGGCTTTGGAAGTCTCAAATACACTGAAGAAACGTCTTCGAAATGCGAACTTATTGGATCTTCTCGGCATTGGAGATGTTGGATGAGCTCAATATTCCAATATATTATTGCTCCTTGGCTTTTGCGTGGCACGGAATGTTATCTTTTACCTAATTCTTTCTTTCGCTATACTGTTTAATCACTGTTGAAGGTACGGGCAGATGACAGGTTCGCATTTTCGCTGAGCATTATAGAGGTTCCAGTGAGGAGGGGTTTACCCATTGGCACCCATTGGTGTGAGCAAGTGCGATTCCGCTAACTGAATTTACTCCGTAACTGCTCAACTAAGCCCAGAGTTAGTAGTAGCTGCCGCTCGGCATGCCAGTCGCACGGGGTGATCCAGTACACGTGTTTGTCGAAAAGCCGGCACTGTTCCTATGACTCCACATGGGGATAAGGGTTGATGCGAGCACCAGCCTCTAAAGCTCTGCGACCTTTTTGAGCACGTATTTCATTACGACATCAACACACTAACTACAGGCACTTGCTTTAGCATATCATGGTCAGCCCCTTGAAGCACTACATAAATGTCCGAGTAGATATCTCACAACAATCCTGACCTCCGTCCGTACACCCTTTATCATTTAAGGCTGTTCGCTGTCTTTATTTTTTCCTTAGACTAGTTGCTTGATGTTAAAACTGGCTTGTCAAGCTGATTGAATGTAGGTTTGAAACTCAAAATATTACACATCTTTTATCTCATCTTGGTTATCTTAGAAGATAATCTTGCTACACGTCCGATCATTCTCATACACAAACTGCCTTCAAGGGGCATATAATTGGCTCAACAAAAAAAAAACATTCCGTGCAAAGGTGTCGTGCAAAATGGTTGTCAGATTCGCGCGAGCACGCTTCTCCCGAACAAAACCCGCGAAAACTCAATAGAATCATTAATCATGTCGCGCAAATCGGCCATCAGATTCTTGATCAGCGTGGTAGAAATTAGCCTGTTTAAGAGTTCTTGAATAGGCTTGTTTTCACCACGTCCGGAGCAATACTCGCAAAGGATTAAAGAATCAATAAATCAATAACCCCGCGGTGCAAAGTGGCCTTCAGATTCGTGATCAGCGTGGTGAAAAACCCCCGCGGGTACGACTTCGCCACGACTGCAGCACCGATTGCGAAAAATCAATGAAATCAATAAATCAATAATTACGCCTTGCAAAGTGGCCGTGAGATTCGTGATCAGCGTGGTGAAAAACCCCTGTGGGTACGGTTCCGCCACACCTGCAGCGCAACTTGCCAAAAATCGATAAAATCAAGAAATCGATAGCCACGCTGTGCAAGGTGGCCTTCAGATTCGTGATCAGCGTGGTGGATTACGCTAGTATACCCATTTCAATTCGGATTAGAGCTAAACTGAGGAAAATCGATAAAATCGATCGATAAGTCGATATCTGAATCGATACTATCTGGTGAGCAGTGTCCTAGGCCCTCCGCACTATTCGGATGGTGTCTCATGTTTCCAAGGCCCCTTCTTCACCAACTTGCTCACAGATGTATTTCTATCGTTTGAATTTGGCGCCCACGCGCGCTGTCCAGATTTTTGAAAAAGTGTCGTAAGCGCTTTTATATGTGTCGTAGTCTTATATATAGATTCTGTTCCTCTGACCTATCACATACCAGTTACTACTAGTGGTGCACGCCTACGCGCGTAATAAATAAATAAATAAATAATAAATCATCTTGGTAGTTTTATCACGTGAAATACCCTGGACAGCTATTTTAACAGGAAACGATATTCAAAAAATTGGAAATATTCGCGAGGTAGACACGAACTGGTGGTCTTTTGTGAAGAACTGCTGATCGTGCAAAGAAACACCGCATCCCTAACAGTGAGACGATGACTATGCGGCGGAACGGAGTCGATAGAAGGGCTCAGTACTTTTTCAGAGAGCTCATGGTGATTCTTCCACTGTTACACCTACAGTTCATGTAGCATTTGCTCAAAGACAGAATGGAGCACTCTCATGCACAGGCGTCATTAGACACAAGATTAGTCGCCTGTGATGCTTGCCATTTGTCGTCATTAAAAAATCTTTTTCCGATGGATGACGTCGGTGCCGTGTAAAACACGCTAAACCCAAGAATCCTGATATTAAATAATGTTTTGTAGATGACATAGGAATGTCCACGGTATTTACGCTGTAAATGATGGCTTGATGATGCGTTCAGAAGAAGCACTGACGGATTACGGATATTTCTACGCCGTGCTGAGCCAGCTATGCTAAGCGGCTCTGCCGACGTCAAACTCTATGTGGTATATAACAGCTTCTTCGTTAAGGAAGTCTGCGCATTCAACATGTTCTCGGCAATTCCCCCCGTTTTGTGGTCGTCCATCAGGCGCGTCGCGGCTTTTTACGTATACCGTATATCGTGGAAAACTTTGATTTATTGCTGGACGGCGCTGTTTAGAAGGCACTGTTCAGCGCCTTATTTGTTTTTTCCTACATTTGTGATAGCAACGGCTTTAAAGATGCCGCCTTCACGCTTTTCTCTTCTTATCGCTTCTCTGTTGTTGCTTGAACATCTACTTTCCCAAAAATAACTAAGACCACTTTCTCTATCAACGACTCCGCTATCGTCATGATCCAGGGAGATGTTTTCGTGCATTCCATGCCTCCCCTCCCCCGTCTTTTTTCAAGAGATTATGGTTTATGAATGCAAAGAGTACTCAGAATGTATCCAGGCCAGGTTGACGCTTCAAAACTTTTGGTAAATAAAAGAGGAGTGGAAAAACGGCTAGATTCAGTAGCTGAACTATTAGGTTGAGGAGAAAGTAATGGAAGATTTTTTTCAAAACTTTCGTATTCCTCACTGCTGATTATTCGATCAGGCATGGCCTGGTTACTTCGTAGGAGGCTACACAAAGTATGACCCAGTGGCTATTAAAGGACCAGGGAGTGCTTGTTGCTGCAGTTGCGCCTTCAATTGTGAAAGGGTGCTTTTGACGCAACCTCTTATATGAACTGCTTCGCAACACCTTGGCGAGCAGTGGGGTCAGTAACAGCAGGACTGCAATCAAGGAGAGAGTGGCTAAGTATTCCACAGTATGCGACCGCTCCATCTGCTTTGAATCAGGGGATATGGGCCTTCATCAGGGCCTTGCCTCGGACGGTCTCACGCCACAACACGAGGTGATTGCTGTGATTCAAGTAGCTCCCACAAGGTAAGACAGAAGCGGCAAACATATGGGTAGGTCAGGTCCGAAAAGTGAGGGGTACCGTTGGAGAAAAACGACAAAAACGAAAAACCCTGCTCCACGCCACTTATTTCACATGCCGATTTTCCCACTTTTTTCCTGTCCCAAACTAGCGTGACTTTCCTTCACTCTGGTAGCCCACTATTTTTATTCTCCTGGCTTGTTACTCTTTGATCACCATCTCGTCCCACCTCTCAGTTTCTTCTCGAGCGAAAAAGAGCCCGTTGATTTTGACCATTTTTGAGCGGGAGTCCCTTTCTATGACCAGCCATAGCCTGCGCAATTCTGAGAAGAAAGAATCGGCGTTCTACCCATGCGTTGGAGTAATGTTATAGATCTGGAAGGTGTGCACTCAGTTCACTGGGAAAAAACAGTGTACTCAGTTCACTGGGAAAAAACATTCTCAAAAGTTAGAGATGAAAATCTGACTTGGATGCCATTTCTTCCATTACTTTCTCCTCAACCTAATATTATGCATCTGTCCAGATAGGGCTATGAATGCAAAAGATGACCGCAAGTTATCCATGCACTAAATTTTTGATGCACTAAGTATGTCGTTAGATTCAAAGAGCTCAAATTTCCACAAAATTTCGTGAATGACTCGAGATATATTGATAATTCATCAGAATTCGAAATAGCCTCCACCGGTATAAAAGTTGGTCCTCAAGGACTTCATAAGTGCTTCACATGCTTCTCGCAAGTGCTGTCCACTCATCTTGTTCAAACAGTTTTTAGTTCTTATGGCTTCTTTCAGAAAATCCAAATTTTCACGGCTCATAGAGCAGGCTTCCCTTTGTAATCTCGACCACATCGAAACTCCATTGGATTTGAATTTGGGTGTACAAAGGCCATTTTCCATGCTTTACGAAGTCATGCAAACGCCCACTACTCTGACCTTGGACTGTTTTTGTATCGCGAGCTGGAACGAGTCCTATTGCAGTCACCACCGGATACTTCTGAAAACTGCAATTCCACACAATTTAGAAACATCGTAAACAATTGTTTTCTAGCGCACATACATGCAAAATTTAACATCGGTGTCCACGAAAACTAAGTAAGACTTGCCATTGGACGTGATTCCAAACGACAACGTAAAAGGTTGGTGAGCAATGAATCTGTCTTGGACTAACCTTAAGTAGAAGATTTATCCATGATCCTGCCAAGTTGAGCGTTGGCTACTAAGGGAAGTTTTTTGCCAGCCAGCAAAGCCGATCGTGTGGTGGCGAGAGTGAGGCATTTGCCTGCACAATTTCTTCCTGTTCTTTCTCACATTGTCAGATAAGGTGTAGATTTTTTGAGAATAGTAAGCGGAGAGGATCAGCTTCTCTCACGCAATTTTTCTCTTTGGGACAAAAGATGATCCTGACTGTAGCCATTCTGTAGATCTTCACGTATTTCTACCAATTTTGCTTCGACCAGCCTTCACTCCCTTAGGAGGAAGCAACACTAAGAAGATTTCTAATCTGTAAGTCCTCGATGTTCCCAAGCTCGTTGAATCCCTTCAACCTTAATATTTTAAACGGTTATTTCGTGCAGCGATAATGCGTTCACAACTTACGTCATGGACTTTCATAGCCCTGATGTAGCTGAACAATGGCGCTGCTCATAACGTTGGAGGCAACTACCACGAGATAACTATCACATTGGAATAGAAGGAAAGAAAGTTATAGAAAAATAATAAAAAAACGCGAAAAAATCTGGGAGCTCCGCAGAAATGGGGATGCACGGGTAATTTTCGGCCACCCTGTACTCCCGACTTTTGACGATCTAGTTTATGAACCTCCATAAGCGGTAGCATTCTACAATTTTAGGAGAACATGCAGTTTCTCTACTCTACTCAAAATTTTTTTCGCACATGTTTGTTCTAATCTTTCTCCCTGATAAAGTTTGGGGAACAATGCGAGTTTTTAAAATTTTACAGGTGACATTTCAAGTATGTATCACACTTAGGACGAACTAACAACCGATTAAGTTAACTGACAAATTATTTGAGAGACGGTCCAAAGTTTTGAAAAATAGGGAACCACGTACCCGTTTCTGCTTTTCATCCACCACTGTACGTACATAGTGCTGCTTCTTCTTCAAACATTCAGCTCTTCGACTTCCTCCATAACGAATATTCGAAATCGAACATCCAGTATTGATTAGGTCGAAAATTCTAATATTATTTGTCTCGATTTAATATTTTACTGATCTGTTGTTTGCTAGCGATCATATTTCCATTACCGAGCAGGCATGGATTACTAAAACTAGTAGCGTACAAGAAAGAGGAGAGGAACCATCACAGCACTGGGGAAATATGAAAAAAAAAACTGATTTGATCGCTGAAAGCTATTGATTCCTTCCCTGCTTTTCCCGGTAATAATGGCGCCACCACGCGGACGATTTCAGATGTTATTCTAGCTCGCTTTGTCACCTGTTGTCTAGACCTCATACCTCCCCTAGCGAATCTTATCCCTTCCTCATCCGTTATCGGTCTTAGCAAGCGAATAATTGACAGAGAGAGGATCCACAGTAATAGGAGTCGGGACCCAACACCTGATTTCTTCATTACTGGCAACTGTGAGGAAAGTGAGGGATGTACTAATGGTATTTAATGAAGAGATGTGAGGATATGATATTTCTATTCAAGAGGCATCTATCGTCCAGATCTTGACTACGTGCCCACCAGTACGCATTCGCCCCCCCCCCCCCAATAAGTTTTTAGTGGACAGCTGTAATAACATTATACATCGATACTATCAAGAGTGGGTCTAAGCCCTTGGATGAAATAAGTATATTGGGAAGAAGACCGAGAAATAATTGAATGTTGTTGGCGTATGAGAACAGCAACGTGGTTAATGAAGAGAAAAGTGGAAAACGGAGGGGGCATTGGCATATATAGTTCAAGCGAGATGAAAAGGATGCGCCGACGTAGAAATTTTAAGTGTACTAGTTGGAGATTAGCTTGAGCGGTTTCAACAATATAATCCATGGACTCGTCCAGATAACATGAGCAGCAAGTCAGTGATTTTCTACTGAGGATCCTTACCTTTATGGTCCAATGGTAGGTGAAATACTTGACTTAGTGCTAGTTCTGAAAACATACTTATCAGTAAATCTGTCAAAGGTCATATAGATCAGCACCAGGTTCACATGAAACAGATATTCGAACTAACAATAAGATATCTGGGCTGGCTGTGCCAGTGAACGACGCTAAATACCACTTACTATGTAACTAGTGGTTAACGAGTCTTCTCATATGTGGCTTTGTAGCTATAAAGAAACTGGTGAAGGAACAAGAAGTGGCTGCGAGAAGTGAAGGTTAAAAAAAACAAGATTTTGAGATTTCCAGGTAGAATTTTTCATCTTAGCCTGATGTTTTTCCAGCGCCTTCTTCATCATGTAATTTACCACGTTCTGCAACCGCCTGGGGTTACTTAAAAACGCCAGAAATAGGAATTTCACAATACCAAGGCTAGGCTCACTTCACAAAATTTAATGTTCAGCTCGAATAGGGGGTTCTATCCATTACATATAGAAATCATCTGCAGAAAGAGAATTTAAAAAAAAATTTGATAGAAATTGAGTGGTTAAGATGGATGGGTTAGCGACGATTACTGAGGGCTCAGTAGTATTAGCGATTTTCGATTTCAAAATACTACACGTATTTGAGAAAAATCTGAATTACGTAATCATAGCACATCAATGTTATCCTGAAATAAAACTTCATTTTGAGCAAGCTCGCTTAGATAAGAAGGATACTTGGTTTGTTGATGTAATAATGGTACACATTCCTTCATTAAAAAAACTGGGTAGAACAAAAGAGTCTCATTTATGTTGTTTTGAATAAGCCATTTTGTTAATCCTTGTCTCCTATAGGTAAAACAAAAAGAAATTTCAGTATAAGACCTAGCATTGAGGGTAGAGGAGTCTGAAACAATAAAACCACTACCAACAAATCACAATAAATACTAGCTCATTAAAGGAACCAAACGTGCATAAATTACCCTTTGCTTATTTTTATTACACACTATTGACATTTCATCCACAAAGAGAGTAAGACTCAGCAAGTGGCAGTAGCTACGTTCAACAACTTATTTGGTCAGTCTTCTGCATAGAAATAGTGTCATGGAGAGGGAGAAAGTGGCAACAGATGTTTACGAGGAATGGGAGAATCTCGGCGGGAGGACAGTATCCAGCGAATGACACACGGCTGATACATTTTTTACGGTCGCGAGAACTGCGCTGCGGCAATATCGTTATGATACCTATTGTTTTAATGCGACGGCAGCGGCTGCAAAAGACCGGACGGTCACGCAGGAATGTGACTCGTTCCCACAGAGACAGCTGTGGTGCACAGTGCACTTCACATAGCCGGCACTCCAGTTTGTACGTCAGGAGAGGAGGGAATGGTCCTCGAAAATGCTCATAATAAACGCGTTTCCCCGTTTTCGGCATTCATAGACATGTTCGGACGAATATCGTCTTATGTTTCCAGGAAGCTGGTAGAGCAGAATTTTCTTTTTAGAACTAGCAGTGCGGTATTGGCAGGTATTAGCACTTATGCCCAGCAAAATATGGGCATACCAATTAATTCCTAGTCTTGCTTCCACACATTTTAACTAAATCTGCAATGCAATTTTGACATGTTAACATTATATATCTGATCATATGGAAGTAGCCACTACTGTGTATGCTTCTGGTAAATCTCTTGGTAAGCTGGGCAGACAGGATCTACAACAATTGTGGAGCTGATAAACCTCACTAGGCTTTGGAGCTTGACAAAGTAAACCATCTGCAAAAACATATCACCCATGGGCGCAGCGTCAAGCAACTTTGCCTTTTTGAGTTTTGGAGAAAACAGCTTAGCGTGGATCGAAAGATGACCTCAGGCATCTTTAGACCTCACGGATGGTAAGCGGATGGTAAGTATCCGACGATCAGGGTAAAGTTTGTAGCCGTTGATCGAAGCATTATGTATTGCTTCGAAACCGGGAATGATGTGTTGGAATATCAGTTTATGAAGTTTTAATAAAGAATGAGCCTACGCCACTGGTCACAAGGATATTTAGGCTGGGAATATTCAGTCACATGACGTCCAGACGCCGATGCCGTGGCCAGTGCTTTACACAAACGACTTTATGCTCGCATCAGAGGAGAAGGATGAAGTTGACCAGGAGACGCAGCCTTTGAGTGACCGTTTGGGTTTTGGGTCAACGTCAGAGGGGTTGTGTATACGACGACCGAGACCAAATGTAAACGAGCCCACCACTATCCGGTGACGGAATTCATGAACGTTCCCAGGTGCATTCAACGTTTCTTGTTCATGCGGAGTTAACCAGTTTTGTCCGACAAAAACAATATATGTTGCTACTAAACCATTACTACATATCGTTGACGGAGCCTAGTCGTTTAGACAACGTCTGCCCATCTTTTCCAAAACAACTCGTTCATTGTGGAACTGCGGGTAGATCAGTATCGTACGGGATCATTAATCATTACAGATTGGGCAACGACCTCCCTGGAATCTATCTGTTTGAATGCCTCTTCTCAACAGTCTCAGATGATAGCAGCGTTGCCCGCGACATCGTTGTTCAGTTGATGTTGAAGTGGTGCTCGATGACAGGGGTGTGTGTGTGCGATTAGAATATCCCGGATCGCTTCGAATCCGGTCCAAAGGCCAGCCAAGTAGAAAGTCTCAGCGTGATGGAGATGGAAGATGTTGCGATGGGTATAGAATCACAACATCCGAGGACAGTTAGGTGTCACTGCGACTCTCAGCGAGCTTTGAGACTCTCGCCTCCGTACCACCATGTTCTACGTGCCAACGCCGTATGCAAAACAGGCCTCGGTGTTAAAGTGCTGGAGAAACGACCAAAACGGCTACCGAAGCAACGTTTGCTAGACACAATGCATATTATTAGATGACAAAAAAGTTTCCTGCCACTTTCTTTCATGTCTCGCCAAATTTTTCAAGTTCGTTTCAAGATTTTCTGTCCAAAACGTATATAAAGGCTGTGTATTATTTTACTTGTATTTATTCCTTCGCATTCCGCAACGACTACAAGCGTGGGTTGAAAACTTTCCGGAATGACAGTAAAAACAAAGCAGATCAGGTCCAGTTATTAACTTGTTCTTTAGTCCAATCCTGTCAAAGCTCAGCACACTTGGTCCAATCTCGTTCCTGCTTTTGATTGTTTCCCTACAAAGCATTTCTTCAAAGACCTCAAAACAACATCATACGGCCAAGAATAGTTGGTCATTCTATCTGAATTTCTTTCTAGACAGGGAGGCTCTAAGCTCTGAGGAAAGGTATGGGAGTTAGGAAGCCAGTGCTAAAGAATCATGGTATGAGGTAGATCATCCGTCCTTACTTTTACGATTTTTTTGCGTAACAATAGACTTTGAATGTGCGGTCATACCGCTGCGGGGATGCATCGCGTTTTTACTGCCTCATACCTAGATATTTTCATTCATCATGATTAGCGAGTAATGGCTTCTCTGGAAAGTTAGGTTCCCTCTGACATGAATCAAAACAGAAGCCAGCACTATTCCACCACAATGAATGGTCCTTCTCTGTGCGGAACAAAGTCGTAAAACCTAAACCAATGTTTTGACTACATTTCTACAGGCATACTGTAGTGCTTAACCTAAGCTTCGTTTCCAGTAGAAATTTAGGGCTTCAAACCCTTTCGGTTCCAAACGAGCTATTTAAAACGCTTTGCTGTGGACCATTTCGGAACGTGCTCTTGTTCGGAATTTTGCAAATCCGGCGCACATCCTTCGGAAAGAATTTTTGGAATTAATTCATTCTGTGTATATGAACTGTTCGCCCCTAAAGGATGTTGAAAGACTCCTCAATTCTGTGCACAATCATCCACCTGTTCGCCAAATCCATATCGAGGAATTTATCTACTGTTTCTGGTGCGATAGCCTTTTTTCGACATCCTGCACAGGATTAACGGTTTGTTTATGTGCAGCAATCCTCGATCATTTAAGCTAGGAAACCAAGGATGGGAGGTGAAGGCCATGGGTCCCTAAAGTCAGTACATACTTCTTCTTTATTTAGAAAAACTTGATGACCACTCGATTTTCGCGTTCATCTCTAACTGAACACAGTCAAAGTTGGCTGACTCAAAGGACCTGTCACAATCAGATCTTCTGTCAGATCGGATCGATATTTATAGTCAATCCTTATGGAGGATTTCTCAACGAAATGGCATAGGAATAATTGGAAAACATTGGCTCTTTGGTGGTCACTCCGGAAACTTTTCAAGCCACCCTCGTATGGGCAGAAAATCGTCATGACCTCCAAGCATATTCAGCGGCTTCTGTTTTGAGAATTCATCTAACAGCAACGCAACCGATGTGATGATGTGACAAAGAACATATTTTAGAGAGATAGAACAGGATCTCGCTGACCGGTCGACGTGGTTGGCATGCGCCTCCTGAAGCTGATTGAAGATAATCTACGAAGTGTTATATATGAGTAGTTGTAGAGGAACTTCAGGGCTATCATATTCAATAGCTGTTGACCTCTATCATCTCGATGAGGCAGGGGAATAATCGCGATCCGATCAGCCACCACCTTCAAAGGCGAGAAGTACGCGTCTACTTTTTTGCTGTCCCACTACAATAGGACCACCCAATTGCAATGCTGCCGTTGCTGCCAAAACAATTGCCCAATTGCTGCCGTTGCTGCCAAAACACACCACTTTTACCGCTGAAGCTCTTATCAGTAATGGTGGCAAGCATATAGCTTAACTCTTAGTTGTATTAAAGAAAAATAAATCTGAAATAAAAGCTTGAGAGTGGCCGGAAACTTTTCCGACACCCTAATAGTTTTGAAGGACTGGACATTCGCTGAGATGAGCTGCGAAATGAAGCCAAATGGTGTCATAGGACCCGTAAAACAGTCGTACCCGAAACTAACTGGTCAAACGCTGAAGAAGAATGAGCAAAGTATGAATAACTATACCAACCGATTCATAACATGTACACAAGGTTGATGAGCTGGCTATTTCAGCTAACGTTTTGGCTGAGCGCTTTCCTCATACTACGAACACAGATTTAGCTCACAGATCCAGCGCTCAGCTTTATGATGTTACTAGACGGTATGCCCGGCTTCGCTCGGGTGTTTTACTACCGCGGCTATTTCACATTGC
>KN726195.1:0-16506 GCA_000816745.1 Ancylostoma duodenale
GAGGTTCATACCAATAATCTGGCACATACTGGTTCTGATCCGGTTGAGGTCTGAAGTTGAGAACAGTAGCTGGTTTCTGCGATGGAGTGTTTGGGGATCATTGCTTGTAGTGTTTGAGGATCTCTCGGGATTTCTATCAATATTGGAGAGAGGTAACGGCAGCATGGGTAGGATCAGGATGGTAATTTTTCAAGAGAGAATTAATCATTTTCGCAGAATACTTTAGCACCATTCCATTCGCTAGATCCTTCCCAACAATCGAGTGAGGAATACTTGCCTCTATAGCTAAAACTGAGGTACAAGAATCTGCAAACTTCTGGAAGGCGGTTTCAGCATGCTCCATATCGGCAATCTGCTACTGTAAGGGATACACAACAAGGGAATGACCTAAAAAAAACGAATTAGGAGAACGGAAGAGAACACTGATGCCTTACTGCGTCAGTTTTTGCCGGGAGAGTTTCAAAAAAGTGTGAAGCCTAGCGTAACTCTTAAGCAGTGAAAAATCTGCTTCTGTTCACTACCGCCAACCACATCTACAGTCGATTTTTGAATACCAACTCGAAATTACAATACTAGGACTCTATTGTCAAAATCTGACTTAGTTTGAGTAGCCTGCAGTAGACCACACCCTTACAGCACCACAAAACTCCTGCCACAACCTTCCTACGGTGATGATAGATGTGGGAGATAGTTTCCACTGTACACGGTCGTGCTTCTTGTTATCATACAGAAAGCATGCTCCATCTACAGTAATTACATGGTCAGAAATGGGTAGTTTTTGGGACGAAAAATTAAGTTAGAAAAGATGTCACAGCGTATGCGACGCTGGTCATCAGTCAGACTGTAAGGTGTTCCCTTCCGCGTCTTTCCTACTCAGTGGATTGAAGTCAAATGTTTGAAACTGTCATATAGTATAGTATAGGCGTCCATCCACGCTCTCAACGTCATCCGGTTTAGATTCCACAACTGTCTTCAACGCTTGATCTTCAAGGAACAACCTTCGACCACGACCATGGCTGTTTTGGGGTTAAAAATCGCCGAAAGAAAAAAACGCGATCGAGTAGCTCACTGTCCTTTGGGAAGATAATTCTGAGCTCAAACAAATTCAAAATTACCGGCCACTTCCGATATGAAGTGGTCGAGTTCGAAGCCATTAATCGTGATCGTCCGAAAATCTCGTCTCTTCATCATTTGTTCGCGACTGTATAAGAACCTTAGGAAAGAGCTAGCCAGAATGTTCAGGTAGAGATCGATAGAGGAGGAAAATCTCTACCAGAAGATTACACAAATTGGACTGAAGGTGCTCAAAATAAGGAGAAGAGAAAAATTCATTTGTGCATACCGCGAAACGGCAGTCATTTTCGCAATAACCTGATATCTCCAGCAAATGTTCACAGGTTTTTTCTTTTCTCTGCCACTCCTTAGTAAGGTTCGAAATAGCTCTGCCAAATTTATTTGCTGATGATCGCTGTCGTCGAAAGTCAATGATGCTGTCGTAATCCAAGATATCAAATCCTGACTTCACCACGTCCTACCCGTCGATGAACACGAAAACCAGCAAAGAATGGTGCTAGAGGCTTCCGGACATTCACAAAAATAGCCAGCAGAATTTCTTGGGGTGAACTCAAAAGGGTGAGATAAAAAAGATCAGAAGGTAAGGTAAAGGCCGATGATTGAAACGGCTTCATGAGAGAATCCACTAAAGTCGTAAAATGTTTCACATCCACGCCCCCTCAAGATGAGTTGCTCAGGTGGAAAAATTCGAACAAATAAAAAATTTCACATATTTCACTCATCATTATTGCAAGAATGGTTGGTATATTAATTCAATGTATCGAAATATTCCGTGCTAACATGAGGAATACTCACCAGCGTAATGTGCGGAACACCTCAACTGGATCCACCGCGGAAGTGGTCTGGTTTGGAGCTGAATTCGGGCGGGCTGTAAAACGACCTACGAAAATCGAAGTGACCCACGATGATCGAAGACACCCACCAGAAAATCGAAGTGACCTACGAGGATCGATATGACCTACGAGGATCTATATGACCTACCACGAAATCGAAGTGACCTACCACGAAATCGAAGTGACCTACAGGAAAATCGAAGTGCCCTACGAGAATTGAAGTGACCTACCAGAAAATCGAAGTGACCTACCAGAAAATCGAAGTGACCTACGAGAATCGAAGTGACTTACCAGGAAATCGAAGTAACTTACGAGAATTGAAGTGATCTACCAGAAATCGAAGTGACCTACGAGAGTTGAAGTGACCTACCAGAAAATCGAAGTAACTTACGAGAATTGAAGTGATCTACCAGAAAATCGAAGTGACCTACGAGAATTGAAGTGACCTACCAGAAAATCGAAGTAACTTACGAGAATTGAAGTGATCTACCAGAAAATCCAAGTGACCTACGAGAATCGAAGTGATCTACCAGAAAGTCGAAGTGATCTACAGGAAAATCGAAGTGACCTATGAGAAATGAAGTGACTTATGAGAAATGAAGTGACCTACCAGAAAGTCGAAGTGACCTACGAGAATCGAAGTGGCCTACCAGAAAATCGAAGTGAAAATCGAAGTGACCTATCGGAAAATCGAAGTGACCTACCAGAAAATCGAAGTAACGTACGAGAATTGAAGTGATCTACCAGAAAATCGAAGTGACCTATGAGGGTTGAAGTGACCTACCAGAAAATTGAAGTGACCTACCAGAAATCGCGCGACACCTCAGGAATTCGCTAATCGCATGCTGTCGCCGCACGGCACGCGGAACGCACGGGCGACACGCGGCGCGGCGTGCGACATCGAGCGGCAGTCTCGTTTCGGTGAATATGTGAGAAATTTGCAGTACTGGTGGCAGCGCGGCGTTGCTCGCGAGGTCGCGCGACACGCGGCGTCGTCTGCGATGCGCGGCGGACGTGGCGCGATGCGCGGCGCGGTCGCGCGATTCGCGGCGTCGCGCGGACGGCAACCACTCCCGCATCCATGTTGGATCGTCGATGGATCAATGGTGATCTATCTGATCGGTGAACGTAACATTGATGATTGGTGATCTATCAATGCTATCTGTAGCGATCTGCCTGATCTCTCAGCCGCATCGATAATCGATTGATCTACCTGATCAGTTGGAGTGCCACTGGTGGCATAGCGATCTATCGACTATGCCAGTTGTGATCTACCTGATTTACCTGATCAATCAGCTCTATCGATATTCAATTGTCGATTGATCAGAAGTGATATAGTGGGTCAATGAGCGCATCTGGGGTGGTCTGAATGCCAGAGTTCGATAGTGATCTATTCGAGTTCTAATCACGCCACTAGTTTAAGAGAAAAATGAGCGGAATCTGCCCGAAATCACAAGTAATCTGCTCGATTTTTTTCAACTGTGTCCCTGAGACATTTGTAATGGTAATTTCAGCAATCTTGAGTATTGGATAGGCTCCAAATTCCAAGCTTCAAGAGCTATGGATCGCCACTTTGCTATTAGTTGGCTCACGTCCAGTACGAAAAAGAATACGAGTACGCGTCGAGTAAAGAGTTGGCTATGCAGTCTACACTTGTAATATTGAATCTTGACAATCGATTGTAATACATGGGTGAACCTGTACTTACTACTGGAGGAAAACAATGTTCATTACTCTCTGGAAAACGCACGCTCTATGTTTTTGTAAATACTTGTACAAGCGTACTTTTATATACAAACAACAAGGAAACACCGCGAAGAAGAAGAAAAATCTAACCAACACATCATCGAAAACATACAAAAATCAATAAAATCAATATGATAATCGTGAGTAGAGGTGATAATTTCGTTGGACAAAAATGACTATGAAAAGCTCGTATCGCTAAAACTCATATATTTGTTAGAAATCTATGTATGAATATGACATCTGTATCTGAATTTAAAAAAGGAATAAATGACAGACAATGGAAAACATTTGGCCAACACATGTCGTTTTGAATTTGTTCATAAGATTAAACATTGATCACAAATCAATAATCAATCAATAGAGAGAGAATGAATAAAGACAATAAATAAGAATGCAATATGAATGTGGACCGTACTACTCAGAAGCATCAGCCTAACCTCACACATCAGTCAGGCGAACATCACACTCGAATTTGTTTCGGATAAAGATCTAGAACTCTATGAATCTATGTTAGACATAGGAATTGGATTTTAACACGTACATTTTTTCACTATCATTTCGTGTAGTTTCGACGTATTTACTACATAGTAATCGATTAATGTCTCAGTGCTTGCATGTGAACTGCAGCATTTTGTTCGACGGCGTGGACAACGTTGTCCTCAAATTGATCGATTCACACCTCAGTTTGCAGTTTGAGGGAGGAGAGTGATACATGCGCATATATAGAGACGGCATGACGGATAGTCAGTCTTACACGACGAACAATTACAGTAGTATTACTATATAAATGACGTCCTGCCACAGTTTATAGTCGGGTTGATTTGGTCATTGATATCTACCGACGGTCGCCGAACCTCGATGAGAGGAAAGTTGAAG
Organism: Ancylostoma duodenale; assembly: GCA_000816745.1. Taxonomy (NCBI): domain Eukaryota; kingdom Metazoa; phylum Nematoda; class Chromadorea; order Rhabditida; family Ancylostomatidae; genus Ancylostoma; species Ancylostoma duodenale. The sequence continues at coordinate 4,530 of KN726195.1, forward strand.
ATACTTATCGAATTCATGTGGATTTATGTCCTGAAATTAGACTTTCTGGAATAAATTCAGCTCTTCACAGTTACAGGGAAAATTTCGCAGTGGAGCCACACCTCTTACAGTACTGCGGTCTCGTTTTACCCACCTAACTCCTCGCACTAACACTTAACCACCTCCTACGGTGGGACGAATACTGTAGGAAGCCACTCCATTTCTGCTAAATTTTTCCCTGCTTGATAGATACAATGCCACACAACAAACACCAAACGTCAGTTTACAGACTCACAGGTTCAAAATATAATGTATTTAGACGTTATAGGTCTTACACAAATTTCTTATGTTCCTTTAAACCATCGCAGAGTCTAAAAATGAGTTTCAATACCTAACCATTATGCTCATGCATAGTAAAGAAATAATACATTACTATTGTTTTGGTACTAGTAGAACCTTTACAAAGAAAAGCTGGCTCCATTCAAATGGAACGAAGAGTTTTCTATGAAAAAAAGGAATCCTTCCAGAAAATGAATGAATTCAAAGAAAAGCTGTTAGCAACGCGGCAATTAACACTTCTTGTGCGAAAAAAAAATGACTTCAAAAACAAACCGCAATAGCAACTGGGTCGAATCCAAGCGAAGAGGTGTAGTCGACATCCATGTTGGAGTCTGGAACTGCTCCGCTATCGGTTGACATCGTTCGCTGAAAAAAAAATCCGGTATACACTGTGCTCATCCTTGAATTCATCCGGAAATCACAGGAAAAACCGAGTACTCACATCGTGAGCGAATTGTGGAGCGAGGTGGGCGTGGCCAGTCTGGTTAATTGGAGGATATGCGGGATACTGTGTTTGCTCAGGTTGCGACGCATGAAACATTTTCAAGGTGAAGTTCATAAGTGAATTACTCTCTTACTTTTTCTTCTCAGTCATAAAACATGATATCCTAAGTCCTACACGGTTTTAGCTCATATTTCCATAAAGACGTTAGCTGTCATTGTCTAAATCTCTATTCATTGTTATGAAGACGATTAAAAACTCAAAAGAAATAGGCAAAGTAATAAAACTACTACCAACATCATTACTAACGATCAAAGGGTAGACTGGATATGTGAAAATAAATATGAAATAAAAAGTAATGTGTACCATCAAGCTAGTCGTTTGCATAGGTGACATGGCGTTGTGGTACTGCTGTGGGCTCTGATCCAGTAATCCCTAAAACAACAACATTCCCAAAGTGACTTAAAGGGGTGGGAAAAGGGATCATGAGATAAAGTTCATAAAATTTCTTGGAAATAACATTGATGGAATACGGTAGAGATGAATGAGAAAGTCAAAATGTCACATTTTGCTAAATTACTGGACACCGATGTGAAATTGAGGAATACTTCCATGTTTCAGTGATTTTTCATGAAAACTAGAAAGAAATTAGCAGGATTTCTAGATATTCCATCCCAGCTAACCCAGCTAGAAACCAGAACAGGTGAGAAAATGCAGGAAAGATTTCTCGAGTGCCTAAACTCCGGAAAACACTTGGAAACGGCCGACATAGACCTACTGTGGACACCCCCCCCCCCCCCCCAGGAGCATTTGAAGCAATAAGTCAGAACAAAGGCTATCATGATCACAAGTTACCTACTCCTTGGGCTTTGGTTTCCTCATCAGGGTGATAATTCCTTAATTTCTTGGATAACATGATTTGGAGATGAAACTCTCTGGATCATCAAAAATTCCTCTGCTGGGCTGCCTCTAATGATTTCCCATGAATAAGTGAGATATCAGAGTGCATGCTCCTCCCCGTGGTTTCTGATAAAACAAACCAAATCCCAATTACCTTGCCGGCAATAAGTAGCCGCCAATCTCCCCTTAATCCATGGATATTAATCCTCTCACCCGCTTGTCCAATAAACGACGTAGAAAAAACGAGGAAATCAAATCTTTAACCACCCGACAGTCACGAGGTCGCAAAAGAACATCCAGCCGGCATAAGAGGCTCGCTCTTATCGCAAACAATTCATGACGTGATAAAAAGTTGAAAAAGAGCAGACCCCCCAGCTCTGCCTACTCGAGTGTGTAACGTATCCTCGTACTTTTTTGAACCCCATAAAAACTTGTCAATCGTTAGTAGTCACGCAGTTTGTACTTTTCCGCACATCTCCACAGGGTGCCTCGTACAGCCTCGCCTCCCTCCTGGACATTCATGGGCAATGCCAATGCTGGTAGCGCCCTGTGCTCGTCCCCAACAGTTTACTCGACATCGGACCATCCTTACCACACACACTAAGAGTCTGCGGGCGACCACTATATGTGTGGGGGCGTTATGTTAGCAAATATTTGAGCGGTGCGCGGGTAAAAACAATACGAAACGTGTACTCTGACCTGAAGAAAACCCTTGACGGCTCAAATCGGTTTCATCTCATTTCACGATCGTTCACTTTGATTGGAAGCAAACTTCAACGATACCAACAAAAAAAAACAGACACATAACGTACCGATCGTAGTAGCTGCTCCTGCTTCTCCAACATCACTGAACGCTCGTTTTGTAGCTCTTGTACTCGCTGGTATGTTGAAGAGTTGAAATCCTGGAATAAATGTTCTAGACTCAGTTTAGCGAGGAATCGGTGATAAGATCCTATATAAAATATGACTGGATAAACAGAAATCTAGTGACCAAAATTAATGTGGGAGGAGCGGAAAAAGGCAAAAAATCAATAATGGCTTAGGAAATACAGGTATTGATATAAATAGGATAGTAGACTTTTCCAGGTTTTCCTCACTTCAATTTGTTTGAATCGAATCATTCTTGGGCGTAAATTTTAGGACAAAAAAATCTGGCTATACATCAGGCGTAAGGAAAAAACCCGAAGATTATCTTCTTTAAATAATTGTTGGAAAGCATAAGTCAAGCACTGGAAGTATTTTTCACGGATGTATTCCAGTAAGTCAGACATAGTAAAAATTTAACTCTAGAGCAATAGGACCAGCAAACGACAGCTTTGACAACAATAAAACACTAATAATTTACTTTGAGCACTAATACTTAGTAATTAAATACTTTCACACGATTGTTATCCAAGAAGGATTCTCCAGCACTAGCGTGTCATTGATTTCAAAAATTGTGCATAGTTAATTCGCGTGCTAGGCAGAGGTGCAAAACTAGTGGTTTACTCATCCTCGTATTCCTTACCATGCTGGAGCTGAGCCAAACTTACAGTAACCCACCAGTATTTGCCGTTCCCACGTTTAAATTTAGATCACGCCCAACACGAAAGGTTTTTGTAATCGGCAGTACATAAACGGCAAAGGAGCATGACCTTAGCTGAGCAAGCAAAAAGTATCCGTTCCAGAAAGAACAATTAGTAAGGGTGAAAAGTATTTGCAAGTAATATGTCGGATGAGGCAGGGACATTTATTTTCCAAAGACAATTAATAAAAGGATTTGTCGTTATTAGGGAGGTCAATAGACTTAAGCCTGGATGATGAGTGCAGTCCAGTCCTTACGACCTTAAGGATTCATTTGCTGACATTCCGGAAGGCCATCTTCTCATTGTTCTCAGTTACCACAAAACTACATACCAAGTGAAATGGAACGTCTTCGCAGTTTCAATAGGCTGAGCGAATTTAATCAGTATCAGGACCTCTACATAACCGTAGACGAAATCCTCAAAAGTCTTCTAATCCAGATGAAATCTCCGTTTCTAGCCACTATATTGAGAAAAAGAAACAATAGGTACTATTATATCCAATCCAGAGAGCCGCCTCTTTACCTGAGTTGGTGGCATCTGTGCAAAAGCATGCTGTGGTTGATGCATGATTTGCTGTTGAGGAGGGAAATAGGCTTGTTGTGGTTGTTGCTGCTATAATATACAATTTTTACACAAAAAAAATCACAAATTCTGAAGTCCACAACGATAAATATGAATTCAAACAAACCTGCATAACATTATGCTGATGATACTGCTGCTGCTGTTGTTGTTGCTGTTGGCATGCATGTCTTTGACGAATTTCCTCTTCTTGCATATGTTCGGCTGAATATAGAACATTATCCAGAATACGTACGTACCACTAAGTAGGTGATTTCAGTGGATTGACCATTGATTTTAATTGAATTCAGCTGTAGAGCACAATCGGACAGTTGCACCAAACGTAGCTTCTCTTCTGTGCCTAAGGTACCAATAATAATTTCGCAGAAATGATGTGGATGGATATATCATCTTATTCATGGATTCAAGACTATTTGGGAAAAAAGACGAACGCAGGATGACTCACAGAATACAGTAAACCACAATTTACCGAGGGTTACTAGCCAAAACTTGCAGTAACTTTATATTTCAGTGGACAACTAAGAAATTGTGGCACAGAACCGAACCCTCAATATCAAAAATTCCTAATGTCACGGTTTCAAATACAAATCCAGAAAGCTGCTATACTAAATGGATACCAAAATATGTGGCCCAAAAGGACGCCAAGTGTTACAAATCCTTACATGTGCTCCCTCTTTCATTAACTACAAAAATACAAGTAACTCTTTGGAAAAAAAGAAACGACTCACGTATTCGTGGATCGTACCAAGTGGTGGTCTGTGTGTTATGATCCACGAAGTAGCGATTTCCCAGCTCGTCTAGTTTCATTTCCCAATTTGGCGGTAATGGACCAAGTGAACTCATTTTATCGGCCATCTGGAATAGTTCCGGCTTTCGACATGCATTCTTGGGAAACGTATTCCATTCAAAAATTCAAACACACCTGAGAACCCGGATCATGCATGCCAACGATCATCGGATCCAATGAGTGACTCTTCCCGCGCGGATCGAAGAGTGACGAAGGGACGGGTCTGAAGCAGTTACCTGATTCCAGAAAAAAAAGCAATAAAAACATCGAAATGGACTTACTCTTGGAATGATGGCTGAGTTCCGAACGACGCGTTGTAGTTTGCCTCATGCGAAACAGATCGATTATGCTGAGGAACACTGGAACAACAGTTACATAGTAACGAATGTTACTAGTTCAACAGAAACAAAGAAAAAATTACGTGAAGGCCGGATCTGGCATGGGAGGGATGGCGGAGACGGATTTGGAATGATGATGTGTGATCACTTGCGGAACGGGTACTGGTCTGGAAAATATGGCATACCATTTTCAGCTTTTCTCTGCTCATTTTGATTTTCGAATGTCTAGGTACTACAAACACACATTATGCGGTATGAAACAGCTTCCAGAATAACGAATTCTTCGGAGAATTTTCAAAACAAAATCAGTAATCTCAGATTCGTCAAGCAGCATTTGTTCTTGAACCCAGCAATTACCCAGCGACAAGAATATTCAACAAGCAGTTAAGGCCAACCATTTCTACTTTTTAGGAGAATAACTATTCTTGGTGAGCGAATGCCTGATAAAATAATAATATTCCTCCGGATTTAGTGAGGATCCTAGAGGTTCGTTCAAGTTTCAACGCGATTTTTGAAGTCATTTTTATGGCTGCTCATCAATAATGCTCTCACAACCGAAATGCACTCACGGTTGAGCTCCAGGACAAAAACAAAATATTGAAGAATCTAGGGATCTCATGCATGGAACAAGCAAAAAGATACGGAGAGAAATACCAAAATAAATTACGTACTTCGTCCACCTTGCATACCAGGATGATTCTCCATGTTCCCTGTGGAACCAGGATTGTCGTCCATGGCAAAGGAAAAGACCGAGCAATTCTCGTATACAATGTCACGATTTTTCTTTATTTTCTGGCAATTTTAATGAAGAAATATGCGAGGCATATCTTCAGAGAATTTTTGGGAAACCCTATATTTTGGTCATGAGTTAGTATCAAATCGGCAGGAGTTTGGACAATAGTTTTTGCAACGATTCAGATGTTCATAATTTAGCTCATAAAGCTGATAGGTTCCAAATGATGTCACTGTGTGTTTTTCAACAATTTAATGCTAATTTATCTAATATCATTTCAACTATATTTTTCTCAACGTGCCTTTATGAAACTTTCCAGCTTGAACTCGAAAATTTTCGTTTGTTAAAACCAGTATAAAGGGAGGAACACATTAAAAGGCCTCTGTTCCCAATACAGACAACAGTTTCAAAAAGACACGCATTAATTTCTTCATTTCACTACATAAGAGGTTTGCAGCAAGGTACTTGCACCCTGAACATGCTACCCCTTTATGTTCTTTGTCAGTCATTTCTTGGAGTCAAGGCTATAAAGCAAGATACATTGTTCAAAAAAGTCTTATCAGCAAAATAGGGGCTAACTGTCACGTCCACACAATATGACGAATCCTTTGCATGTGCACTGCCTAGCAATTATACTATGTACTACGGTCGATGCCCACTTATCAAAGTACAACCAATGGGAAGCGTCCCATAACCCCGCCCATTTTTACGCGCAGGTACCCGTTCTGTACTAAGTACACCTGTCCAATCTGCAAACCAACGCCACAAAGGGAACGCCTGCATTTCCTTTCAGATATTGACTGCTGACTGTTCTTGATAAAGGCATTTTATACCATAAAAGCTAGTTTTTTTTTTCAAGCGTCTTCCAAGAGATAACACAAAGACCCTGTACGAGTCCAAAAGTACGACATACCGATTGTACAAGTCGAGATGATGAGTGTCAAGTTCCGGAGCACTTGCCTGTTTCTTATGAAAAGGCGTCGAAACCTGCAAAATCCACTGATAAACAGCTGCTCTCTAGCAATGAGAGCAACAAAAACGCAGCTCATCACTCAACGTCTTCTCCTTGAAGATGTAATACAATGCCACTATGTTATTAAATATTTCGAGGAAAGAATAGACTGCTTAGCTACTGTTTTCATAAATAAACTAGTGCTAGCAGTTCCAGACACGTTTTATTACTAATTTAGACAACAGAAAATATGAGGTCTTCATAAGAAAAAATGAAAGAAGGCTGCCAAGAATTTACTCCCTCTCTTCAATCTTTAGAATGTTTCATTTAAAAAAAAACTTCAAATTAGTAGAATACTGTTCGAGTCATCCAGAAAAAGCGTACAATGAGTAGAACAACTTTAGTAAAACTTCTGAAACTACTCTAAAAATGTAGTCATTATGCAATAAGAGAATTCATAAAAATTGTGCTCTAGTTTTGTTTTGTCATTACTCCTGTGGTACAATTCAAGTTAAATCAGAAGTAGGCAGAGTTCTTGCAAAGTTTCCCCTATGTAGGGCGGCATTCTCTATTCAATATGAGATTGCTTGTGTAAAATACTCATTAAATGCAGGAAGAACTAAGCAATCCTATGTAGTTCCCTGTCACCAGTTAGGACGTGGTCCTTGAAAATCCTAATTGAAAACCATGGAGGTGTGTGCAGGACTTTTATGTCATTCGGGAATCCGGAAACCACTTCGAAAAGGGTTTACAGTAGTTAGCAAATACAAAATAGAGCTTGTAGTGAAAATTCTTGCGATAGAATCTTTTAATGCTAATGATGCTAGCCTTAACAGTTAATTAGCTGTTGTTTCGTCTAGTTTTGAAGCAAAGAAGTTAATTTTCGGTAACTGCGTACAGATTGCAAACGGAAAAAGACCAGCCATGGCCAAAGGATTATCCTAAGAGCCTGCGGCTGGATTTATGACCGTTTCCGGAAAAGTTCTCAGCTATCCGCTCTTTTGGCTTTGGAGAGCTTCTCAAGTAAAATGCAACACAAAACACTGTATTCACTCATCACGTTTGACTGAGACGAGTCTCTCAAAGTATTCCCATTTTCCCGGAACATTGGTACATTTCAAAAAAGCGGGTAGGTCAAGGCCCTCCCAGCGACCTTTACGAGTCTCAGCATTGGTGGTCCTTCGAAAACCACTAATGACGGAGAGAAGCACGGGAATTTCAAACAACTACATACGTTTTTTGTTTGTGTAATTATGCAACAACCAATATGCTATTTCTGAATAATTTTCCAAGACTACCTATGCGATCTCAAGAAACGAAAATGCGTGGGAAGAATATAAAGAACAATCCAACAATGTTCTCCTGAATGGAGGAAAATATCTTAGCAATAATTTCCTTTCATCCTTGTCGTTCAAGTTTTTAGTTGCTTGACTAAGCACTCGATGTCTTGAGACACTCCCTATGACGTTTTATCCTGTGCTAGGTACAATTCCTAGCTACAACATTGCAGTTTTTCACGCATGATAAGCCACACCTAAGCAAATACACGAACCTGTTGACTTCCGCTCGGACTGAGAGCATTTCGCCCTGCATTACTCATACCGTCGTCACTGCTGCCTTGAGGTGAGTGTCCGGCCGAACTGCCACGAGGACGTGGCTTTGGAGCGTAGTAAGCCATAGGAAACTTCTATAACAAATACATTTCTGGATTCATGGTCTAGAAATAAAAGCTCTTGAGGATCCTGTGAAAATACTCATCCTGCTCACCCTATTTGGCTTCCTTTCGTATAGTTTTCCATCACTAACGCGTCCTGCTTGAAACAGCTCGTCGATGCTCTTGTTCGTGTCGACGTAGGTGTACACTTCGAACATCGACGGTCCCGGAGCTGCCGTCGACATTTTGTGCTGTTTCGTCTTTTTTGAAGCCATCCCTGCCTTAAGCACACTTACTCAGAGAAAAAAAAACTACGCCAGAGCCGAAAATCCTCAAAAACGACAAAAAATCACGGAAAGAAACATTCAAGAAGGCATCATCGACGTTTCAAACATGACGTTCCCCTAGGTGAAGACCCAATGGTGGGATTCAGGAATGTTCTCGGGGAAGTGCTGAATTACCTGCGAATCTAGAAGCACGATAAGAAAAAATCTCTTGAAGGAAAAATTTGTGCATTTTATCCGAGACCGTCGTCAGAGTAAGCGGTATCAATTTAGAGGATTGAGAGATAAAGTAATTTTTGTGCAGACCAGAATCCATCATTGAGATTACCCATGGTAAAGGCGTTAAATGCCAAAGTTCACCCTTTACCTGTCACCCACAATCATACCCAGCTGATACTCATGGGTGATCATACCTATAGGTATGAGATCCTCCCAATCCGGGTCCAGAAGAGTCGTGCTGGGATATCTATACTAACAAAAATGCCACAGTCTTCCCAATAGCGTTCATGAACAACCCCCACCCCCCACCACCCGTCACAAAATAGACCACCCAATTGGGACCACACCTTGGACACGTTTGAAATCCACCCCAGTGAGAGTCATCGTGACAGATTTCCCAGTCGAGGATGAGTTATACGAATGAGAAGATTAGAGGATAAAGCAGCAAAAAAGCGACGGATAGGAGAGAAATGTCATAAGTTGGAAGTTGTACGCTTCGAAATGATACAGAGCATTACGAAAGGGCAAGAAACTGCGAGGATATGATGTTTTGCGTGGTTGTGCGGGAAATGCTGAAGATAAAGTTGTTGAGAAAGATATGCACGTTAAAATGTCAATGTAGACGTGAAGATTTACGATTACAAATGTCAACGCATAACATTAAAAAGATCTCGTATAATATGCAAAGTCAGAATCTCGTACAATACGCAGAGTCAGGCTGACCTGCCGTATGATAACCGTAGAAGAGAAAAATTTGTTAATTCAAATTCTGTAACATCAACGCGGAAAACGGTCCACACGAATATGATCAGAATTAGAAGTGGATTGCTACTCGTTTAACATTCCTCATTTTTCCCCTTGAAAACACAGCATAGCGACAACTTTGACTAGGAACAAACTCAACAGATCCTAGGTAAACAGCAAACTGAAAGTGATAGAGAAAAACAATAAAACCGAGAAACCGTAAAAAAAACGAAGATGGACGTGAAGTAATTGAAAAACAATGGTAAAAATTGCTTGAAATACACTCTTTTACATGCTTCATTGACTTTATTTGCTTCATTTATTACACACACTAACACTTGTACACTTATATCCATATTTATTTGAATTCACACCTTATACATATATTTATATATTGCTAACAACTTTATTACCTCGTCTTTAATCTTTAAAAAAATCCATGACACCAATATATAGCTCATCTATTGAAGACACCATTCTTCTGGCTATCTTTTGCACAGTAATAAGTTGATAAAATAAAAGAGAAAAGAAAAGACATGAGGATAAACTAGAACTGGTAGAAGCAGCGCATTATGATATTCCCTCTTTACTACAGCAAAAAGTTGAGCCTTTCCAGAAGTTCATTTTTAACAATACATGAAACTGTCTCATTATCGCTGGTTCAGATGAAAAAGAAGTAAAATACAAAGAAAAAATTTTCAAAAAGGTTCCGGCCACAAGATTTCAAGAACTCAGAAATATAAAAACAAAGGAAACTGGAAAACAAAAATAAAATTTTAACCTCGACTGGTACGTAAGCATCTCCAAGTACTAAAGAAATAGGTTATTAGCCAATGCGAATACGCTAAAAACTATGTAGGTAACTGCAAAGAAAACATCTAAAGAAGAACAAAACAGAGACTAGAAATATTCGTGACCTCACATAAGGGAATTTTGGCGTTCTACTTTGCTCACTATTTGAAAACTAGGTACAAATAAAAAAGTTCGGGAAGAGTGATGCGAGCACTTCAGAGGGAATTTCAGGAAGAAATACGAGAAAAGCTGTGCGAAACCGTACTATGCTAACAGTTCCACTGCATCGGAAAAAGTAGTGAGGAAACGAGGATGTAATATTCATACAAGAAAAATGGACATGTGCATGTAATTTCTACAAGCAGTTACAAATTTTTTAAAACTAGACTCGAGGAATCCACAAGACGGAGCAGAGAGGAGGAAATTGGAGGCACAAGATCCATGCCAAGAAACCCATCCAGGATTCTTAACAAGTAAAGTTGTGGCAGAAATGAGGAGGTTAACTCGAAGATTTTAACCCAATACCCATCCTAACACTGAACCTTCACAAGTCAAAACGAAAACGCCTGCAATGTCGGGTTATCTTCGCTACTCGGCAACGCCTATCTGATGACTGTACATGCTATGTAATCCATCGTATGATGTGTCGTGTAGCGCTCGCTGACAGTTGATGTCACATCGACGGAATTCGCCTTCAGCAACGGCTTCGTTCTCAAGTTCTTCTTCAAAAAGTCAGCTCAGTGCACTTCAGATGACCTTAGCTGACTTCTACTACTCCGGGGAAGACTAAACGGCATAGGAACAGATCTCAGGATGATACAAATCTAACTGAGACCTACTGTAGTAACTATCACAATCTACACCTTCAAAAATAAACTAAAATTTTCTGGAAGAACCACTGAAGCAATGTGGCAATTACAGTAGTGGCGGCTATCGGGGCGAGCATCGGTAATTGGATGAATACATGTGAATGTCCACGCATACACGAGACCATCATCACGCATCATACTGTATCGCGTGTACAACGTGTGAGGTCCGGAAGCCATAGCGACAATATGGCGCCCAAAATAATGACACAGGATTATGGGAGAGTATACGGTAATGCAAAAGATTAAGTGGTGTGAACGAGTCGAGTAGAAGAGATGAGTGCGGATGAAAAAAATAGTGGTGATCATGGCTGTTGGTGCTCTGCTGGCAGCAGAGCGATGAACTCATCTGACGAAGTCAGTTCAAGCAATGCGCCAAGTTTTCAAATCACGCCGCCACAATGGTACAGAGCGGAGATAAAACGAACAAAACAACAAATGCGAAACAGATCAATAAAATGAATTTGATAAGGGGTGTTTGTATGTGACAGACAACGAGTAAGAAATGTGGATGAGTCAAGGAACCTTGCACTGGGAATAGAAAGAACGCACAAGTTAACCCCACCCTCGACTAAGGAGAAAACACTTCCTGAAAACAACTAAAACCAGCATCTGCCCACGACGATATCAGAAATGGGAAAAACACGGAAGGCAGCGAGCAGCTGCCCGAAAAATCTACAAACTTCTCAATTCCATGGAATTTCATGGCTCATCATTAGTCATGAATTCACAGCGAATTCCGTAAAATGCTCCCGAGGAAGGGTGAAGGAAAGTGTGGCATGGAAACAGGTAACAGACGCTGGA
>KN726195.1:30970-41759 GCA_000816745.1 Ancylostoma duodenale
CACAGTGAAAATGCATGTTTTCTCTTGGCATTCACCATAAGTCCTTTTTTTCGCAATTTTTTAGCTATGTGCACAGCCCATGTTCTTCCATGAGGTGAAACACTGCGCATCAAAACTACTGTAGCTAAATGCGCACTAATATCGGGAATAAAATCACATTTCCCCTTGATTCGATGAAATCGAGTGAGAGAGAAGCGACACTATTTGCAAAAGTACTCCATTTTCAGCTCTAAACGCAAAGGATGAGTGCAAATCTGCTCAGAAACATTTTCTTGAGGAATAGAGTAGAGATAAAAAAGAGAATGTTATGCCCTATCATGCTCCCAAGTATTATCCTGGTAGCTCATTCCACGCTTGAAATACAAATTTTATATTTTCATCAGTCGATCGCCCAAAATTGGCAGCGTGCTAAATATGTGGCCGTCACTGTACGTATAATACAAACTCCACCAAGTTTAGAAAATCATATTATTCATTAAAGTAATGGATAGTGACAAAAACAACACTATATTATTATAAGGTGTGTAAAAATAGTAACGATAGCGCTTTCACACTTAGATTATTCCACGCTGTCCATTTTTTCACCGTGGCTCACATTACCATATAAATAATTTTAAAAATGGGCTGCGTAAACTAAATGACGAAAAATACACTTTGAAAAATAAAGCAAAATAAATAACAAACATCATAATATTAAAAAAACATCGTTATTAGAATGTCGTTGGCAGTCTCCTATGCGCTGGAAAAACACCAAAACTGAAAAGAATTCTAATGAGATCAACATAAGAAAGTATAGTGCTGACGAAATTTTCCGGTCAGATATCCGCTCGCTACGTAACGAAGCAAAACAGCAACCGAACAAAACCCACTGTTGTCCTTCCGATTATCGATTTTCCTAATTTCTTAACAACTGCTCCAGGGAGAACAGAACTGCAAGTCTAAGTGTTGGCATGTGAACAGCAAAGCCATTCAGAAGTGATACGATGAACATCGCACAGTGACAGCTCCAAAAAAGGCCATCATAAATTAATGAGAGTTAGCTGTCCCATGTCGTTGTTCAAATCTGTGGATAAAGCGCTCCGGATAGTACTGAGTAAATGTCGAGCACCCACATTAATTCAATTATCACCGAAGAATTCCAATGTTTAACGTGTGCAGGGAGTAAAAAACCAGTGGAATTTCACCTGATCTCGGCATTTTTGGGTTGTTGGGAGGGCACTGTGGAATCGCGAACCTAGAGGAACTTCTAGCAAACAAAGGACATCCAGTTTTACTTCAGCTGTTGAATATACGTATGTAGATTAAAACAGTCGAGCATCTCTTCCATTAAATTCGATGTTTTTGGCTAATTCATTGCATTTTCCGTGGACCTTCTAATGAAATCAAACTGAAGAAATATTAAGTTACAAATTCAGCCATAATTGAACTACACAACAAACACAATAAGATTAAATATAGAGCACTTCAAGCAAGGTGGCGCGGGTATTATAAGGTTTTCCTCAAAAAAAAAAATAAAGGCCGTTTTCAAGATGCATTTCCTGTATGCATCTCTCAGCTAAAATCTTGAATTTTTTTCAAAATAATAAAAAGTATTAAGATCACCATTCTCAGCAAATTTGTGCTGTATTACAGAAGTACTAGAAGTGATGAAATGAATCGAAAAATGAAGGGATCACAAAAAATTGAGAATTGTCAGCAAATTCGCGTAACATTTCAGAACTCAGCTTTCGTAGCAGGTGTTAAATCCTTTTATTATATAGTGTGCATGAATCAAGATTCAGAATCCCAAACTTGCAAATGAGTTTTCGGGAGTTTCTGAAGGTAAAGATAGTGGGAGATTCGACGGCCTCAGCACAATAATAAGAACCAAGGTGAACAGGTTATACCTGCTATATATGCTGTTGTAACCGAACACTACGGTTAGAATTTTTACCTTCAAATGAGCACAATAAAAGTGTTTTGTTGGTAAAACTTATCTTTACAAAATCTTAAGCATTCCGGAAAACTACATGGATACCCTCATATCGGAGAAGCAAAACTGAAGCCCTGACTTTGGTTTCATTTTAGTGAAAATTAGACGAAAGCCCAGCAATATGTACAGTTTTAAAATATTCAATAGTAATAATGTTAGCATCTACAAAAATTGAGGCACTGTTCATCTTTGGGGAGGAACTACATAAAACGAATTCAAGAAAGTACAGTTGATGGAAATTCAGGATGAAATTCCACCTTCAGAGTGTGGCGGGATATTTTCACTGTTTGAAACTTTCTACACCGCTATTTTTTGCTCATTATTTGCTTTGTACTACACCTTTTCCTATAGGTATATAATATATACCTGAATGAACTAAATAAAAATGACTTATAGTTATTTTTCTTAGAACCGTTCTCTATAATATTCTTTGCTTTCAATAAAACTCTGCGAAACTGTAAATGTTTGCGAGTTGATGAAACAGCTCGCTTGTTGGAGGATTGGGTTTACATAGTGATTTTGTGGAATATATTATGCTACTTGGAATAGTAAATTAATAGCTCATAATTTCGTTGAACATCACATTGCGCCAAAAAAAAGTGAAAAAAAGCGAAAGTTATTAGGAACGCTAGCACATGTAAGTGAATCAACACAGAGGGAGTATCCTGGAGAAAGGTAACGGTTCCAAAGGGCACACACTCACTTCCCCGAAGTGAGGTAGAAAGCGACAAAAAGGGAGTGCGGGTGTTGTTTCACATGCTGAGCGTGTGTTCAAACCACTACGAAACACGATCAACCTGAACAAACAACGCTTTGTCGACTAAATCCAGAATTTTCTAAAGGTTCTTGAACTGAATCAGAAACTCAGAATCCTTCCGAAGTGGGAGCAATGAGCCAGCAACAGCAGCGGTAGCAATAAACGACTTTCACCAGTCTTGAATAGAAGGGCGAGCCACATCTGATTCATCGCTGACGACTACATAACAATTGCCCAAAAAATATCACCAAGAAATGCGCGTTGTTGTGTGAATAAGATAAGGAAGAAGATGAGGAATGAGCGGTGCATCGAGACTAAAAGAGGGAATGCAAATGCTGGAAAGCAGGTGAGTGCGACTTGGGACAGAGTGACACGCTCTCGTCGGTTTTTACGAGGTTGTGCGCGAGCTGCTCGACACTTTCGTGCTGTAAAATCACATCTGACCTTTCCTCATGGAAAACAGACGTCCCTAGTGCATGGCACACACACCACCACCACCACCACCCCACCCCACCACCACTGCCTACCGCGATCGTCGTTGATCGCGGATATCTTGCGTACTTTAGGATTGTGTAGTAAGGATAAATGTGATCGAGTTACCCAGAAATACTCTGTAAGAAATTAGGAGAAGCGTCGAAGGCAAGAACCACAGAAAGATCAGGAACTTAACGACATAAAGCCAAAGCACGAGGAAAGGACTGGAAAGTGCAAAGCTCGATAAAGAAGGACACTACACTGGACGGAAGCGAAGACTGTGCAGCATGTGACCTCTGTGACATTTCACCAAGAAGTGTAAAGCGTGCATAAGGCTTCCAGTTGTTAAGTTTGGGTTCTGGCTTGCGGTTCGACCCAAGATCAAAGGAAGAACAGCATATCTGGACGTTTTTTCATGGTGACATCTAAAGAAGATATTTATAAACACATTTAAACACATTAGCAGAAGAACCTTTACGAAAATTAGGCTAAGACTCAGAGAATGGATATATTCTATGACAAACATATTTTATGATATTCTATGACACACTTCCATCATTCTCTTACAACCAATTGAGATCGGGTCTTTGTGTGCGGTTGTATTCAAAAACAAATGAAGAACCACATATCTGGACGTTGTTTTAAACAGTGACAGCTATTGGATGTATTTAAAAACATTTTAAGCACATTAGCAGAAGCTCTCTCCTAAGATTAGTGTGAAACTCAACGAATGCAGACAGTCTATGACAAATCTCAGACTATAACCGTGTCTCACAAGTAGTTTCTCAACTGAAATGAAGCCCTAGAAAAGACGTCAGGAAATCGTTGAACGACCACCATGCCCAGGTAAAAGAGACATCACATGTGCTAAGGTCACAACTAAACGAGATTTCATACCTTTATTACTGAAATCCGTCTTTCTCCAAGTGTGTGATCATAGAACTCACAAAAGAATTACATAGGGCACAAACATTAGCGTACATCCTTGAAAGGTACACCATTTATGTCCTGAGTTGTGAGATTCAGGTGAGATGAGGCTGGGAGAATCCCAAATTCAGTTCACCATCAACAAGTCAAAACCAGCTTCATTTACTCCTACTTATTTATTTACTAGTCAGTATCAAGTAATGGAAATTGATATAGAGTGGACGAATACGGGATAACCTAACTTACTCAGGCCATGCTTGAAAATAGTTGGAAGAATTGCTGGAAAATTAAGGAATATCGCAATTCTTTTTTTTCTCGCTGCAGTAAAGAGTATCGAGCAATGTAAGAAGCACGCTATAAACTGGTGGTTTCTCCACAATTCAAATTCATTGCCTTAACAGCGTAAAGTACGAGAAGTTTCTTATCTTCCTATGAGGAAAGGGAGAACGAACCTTCGTTCTACGAGCCTGACACGTGACATCAAACTCCAATAACAAGATTCGTGAACCATCAATGAAAGATGATCATTATCAAAGGATCCAAGCCGACAAGGTGAAAAATGCTATCCAGAAAACAACGCTTTCGATGTGCCTGCATGGAAGAAGCACCTCCGATCGATGAAGCTTAGAGCACTGTTGATTTGTTATTTGCTTAACCGCGACGCATTTGTATTGTTGTTTGAAAAAATTTTCAGCGGCTCCGTATTTATTATTCAAGAGTCGACTTCTAGTAGCGAAATGGAAGGTGGAGATTAGAAGAGAAAATTGCTTAATTTAAACAGATTTCGCGCCAATTTAAAGCTAATACACATCATTTGGAAGCCGAAACTTCCTTCCATAAAATGAATGGTCTTGTTACTCTCAATAAGAATATGAGTAGGTAAATATACGCATGGGTGCAAACGAATCACTATCAGTAAACAAATCTAATAAAGCGCCTAATGAATATAGAAAAAAGAAATATAAACAAAAATAATAAAATATAAAGAAATATAAAAATATGAAAATAAATAAGCAAATATATAAATATATGAAAATAAAATAATAGCTCGCCTAATAAAGCGGTTGAAACTTGAAGTCTCAATATCCACGTGAAAACTATCAGAAATAAACAAAGTATTAGAATTAAACGAGTAAGAAATTATTAAAGCACGGTCCGGCAGCATTCCAACGGTTGGCTCTATAAACCTTCGGCATAAAAACTTGGGGAAAAACTACTTGAAAATCCTGTACACCAATTCCTTGTCCTCAGAAATTTCGAAAATATTCAGACATTGCTTTCTCGCTAACCTCATAGAATACGCTATAAGCACCACATAATTTTCGTGTATGGCTCATCCCTTTCATGCAACACTCTCAGAAGTATATTCAGAGCTGATTGACGTATTACAGAAAAAAAAATCGAATGAACACTTGATTTTGAATATTTCGAGAAGTCGCTTTAGAAAAACGAAAGGGTGGGCTCGTTTCTCTTCAAATACTTGAGTTCTCAAACCGTAAACGAAGTCTAATATGTATTAAGGCAAACTCCCAGTATAGTATCCTAGTCGGGCGTGTATAAACTCAGAAGAATTTTCTTCTCTCGATTAAAGGCGCTATGAATTTTCTTCATCTACCATCTAAACTTTTTGTTTGCACTTACTTTTACTTAATAAGATAAAATTTCTTAGAAAATTGTGTATTCTCGCATTGATACCACGTTTATAAATGGAAAAATATTAAATATTGGACTGACACATAACGACTGCTGCCTTTCACAAGCAAAAATGAGTCTTGAAAAAATTAAGGTTGCATTCGTCTTGTCATTGTATTACTGAAAAACTCTGAATGAGATAGAAAAAACATTGGGTGAGGAAGAACTCGAACGCCATTCCCTGAAAGAGAGATTCCTTTCCTAATACCTATTGTAGCAGTGAAAGTGCTATCACAAATGCATGCAGACAAAGATTGGTTATGAAGGTTTGGACGAGTTTTCAATCAATAATTTGGAGGGGGACAAGAAGAACAGTGGAATAAATTGTTATAAAATATGAAAAAATGTCTCGAAAAACAAAAGCGGATGGAAAAAATTGATTATTTTTCCATGAAATCATCTAAAAGGAAGAGATCAGAAAATAAATATAAAATTAAGCGTAGTAAACAAGTAACAAGAGGATTGTGTGCGTGAGGAGGTCCAAAGTCCGGGCACTGATAGACTTATCGACCACATTGCCACCTGATGTTCAGCCTGTTGTTGAGTGAGTGTGACGCCTCTAAGCCGAAGCATACCTCGGATAACTGAGCAGTTACTACTTAGTATTGCAATACCAGCTGTGGAATTTCCGTTAGAAGACGTGACCTATGACTTTGGTGCATGTGAAAACGTAGAAACAAGAACGCTCCAAGAAAAAAGGTGCAAGAAGAAAATTAGGACTAAATTTGATGGTAAACTAAGAAAAGCAAAGAAAGAGTTAGTGGTTTTTTATTCTAGCTCTATCCTGGTGCACCATTGAATAACTGGTATTTGATGTAAGCCAGTAAGAAGTAATTTGGAGGAGCTTAGATCCCACTCTGTGGCCACTCCTATTTGCGTTGGTACCTTTAGTAGATAACGTCTTAGTTTTTGGTTTTTTTTTTGAATTTTTTGTTGCGGTATGATTTTCTTGTGCGGAGCACCTTCAGTGCATTTGATAAATGAATAAATAAAAACAAAAAAACTTCATATAAACCTTGAGGTTTAACGGCTCCTGAGATTAGTAAATTCTTTATTCATTATCGGCCTTTTCTGGGGGTTAATAAAACAGATCTTGAAGAAGAAATATAGCCAAAGTTCGTGTTGTTCGACATAAGGACTTACATAATGTTAAAATATGTCGAGATTAAACGACACTCGAACATGGAATCTAGAAAAATAATCGTTCAGGGAACTACCCTATTCTGTGCAGGAGCAGTTGAAGAGCACCTTATTTTCTGGCCAAGTCTGCAGATTTATTGCGGTCGAATCATCTCAACACGACCGCTGGAACGATTTTTTCACTTTCTAGAATGATTTTGACGTTTTTTCAAGTTTTTCCCCCATTCTGAGAATTTGTTATCCTGCTTTTATTGGTGATATTAAAGGAAATTTGTTATGCAAGACAACTCCATTACAAATAAATAAGTGCTGTAATTCTTAAACCGTTTTGCAGTAATAACCTTAGTAGGTGGATTTCAGCGTAAGGATGAGGCGAAGCGTTAAACCCTCAACTCCTGGAGGAGCCTCCGAAATCATAACGGACATTACGCTTATGTACTATTACTTCAGCGATGAAAATCACCTCCTCAGTATACCAAAGCCGGTACCCGAACGGGTAATTTTGAATGAAGATTTAAATAGTTTGAAGATTTTAAGACTTGAATAATCGAATTATTCGGACAGTACGAAATTCGTTAATTCGAATACACTTTAGAGTAACTTGAAAGGGTCAGAGTTTGACAACTCGAACATTCGCATTATTCGAAGGCTTGAAGTGTTCGACCACCAGGCAATTTAGATGTTGGTTCAAATAGTCTTAAAATCCTTTCCCATGAATATTCGAATATTTTATTTATTAATACATTATCACAATAGGATTGCAGTAACGTCATTACTATGTTGCTAGATTAAGACGACAAGAGTGTTTTAGTTCAAAATGTTGTAAGAGGAGTAAAGGACTGAGTCACTTCTTACACTAAACCGGTTTCCGTTGGCTCTGAACTGGACTGGTAGTGCTGCCTTACTATTGGGTCTGGTCATAAGAATCTTTGCTTTAAACATATCTAGGAGGGAGGAGTATGACAGTGTTCATTCAACTTATTTCCTCTTTCTAGCAGCATTCCCTCTATTTTTGCATGCATAACTAAATGGTGAAAATTCTCCGAGGAAAATTTTCAGAACGACTCGTATCCTTAGAGTAAGGACATCGCGGAACTGCATAATGATAGTTTGCAGATTATGTTTAGTAGAATGAGAGAGAATTGGTGGACAACGCGGGTCCACGACAAAAGCTCTGCCTACACCTGGGACGACATTCATTATTGAGTTTACCCAGGGTGGACGTGTAAGCACCCTCGATTCTACACATCTTTAACACGTTTACCTTAGGTAATCTCAATAACGTACGTACGTTGGCCTTGCCGAATAAGAGTCTGCTTCTTGAAATTTTTACTAAAATGATTGTCGACTAAAGCAAGGAATAATGGAAGGGTGGGATTCCGAACTTTTTAGAGGCTTCTGTAAGCGTGAAGAACCTCTAGCTTTACCGAAGAAATTAATTTTTAAGGATGCATCCATCCCATTACTTATTACATGGAATATTCATGCGAATACAATATACGGATTCAAGTGCAAGTTATCTCAATTGGCAGACACTTTCAAGTGTATGTATGTCATCTACAAAGACTACACTTCGCCAAGCAGTGAACATCATGACTTTAAGTTAGTTGTCCAGGTACTCATCAATTGGCTCTTTGTGTCGAGAGGTTTTTATTAAAACCTTACTGTCTCTGCCGAATTCTAAATATTCAGAAAGTGCTCCATAACAGGAAAATTGTCTTATTGTGGTTGTAGCCGTAGATATGTGAAGGTTTATTGCTCCAATCCTTGTGATACAGCTACGCATTACGAAAAAAAAAACCAGAGATTTTCATTTCACACTGACCATGTGGGATTTTGTACATCATGAAAAGAACATCACTCTTCCTTCTGGAATGTTGTGATTGTAAATGACAAAATTTTTCCTATTGTTAGTAGACGGCATTTTATGATATAAGAAACTCGTGGAATGTAATCCTAGGATTCAGAATTTGCTCGACGTTGTAAACACCAAAATAGAACTTACTGTAATGAGAGATATTTCTGCAGTCTCACGTATTCCTCTAAATATATGCAATCACGTATGCGCTCGTCAACAAAAATATTGCCTTGGAAATAGATAACATTCTTGAGCACCTAGATAACCGCATTACCAGTTACCTTTATCCGCAGAGTTTTTTTTCATTTCGAAAGGTTATCGGCAAAGTAATGCGCTTTTAATCTGCAACAGTACAGCTTCGAAATTTAAACGATGATCCACGACGTCTGTGACGCAAACACAATAAAGCGAATGACTCACTTAAAGAATAATCCAGCACTAATGTCATATTGGAGAAAAGGCAACAAAGTCTTGTGTAATTTCCCTGGTGAACAAAACAACTATGACAGTTGTTTCCTAAAATAGCCCTTCTCGACGCGCTCGCAGGAGCAATGAGCGAAATGGATTTCGAACAATATGGGACTTTTGTTTTTGCAGGTTTGCTTCGGAGCTTGAACAATGAAATGGTGTTCTCCTCACTGAGCAGCTTGATGAGTGTAGTGTTTTATTCGAGCATGTACTCCTATCTGCACAGGAACCTCCTTAGAACTCTGTGCATACATAGATAGAGAGAACACTTTGCGATTAAAAGTAATGTAGCAACGTACTCCCAGACAAACTTTCGGAACTTCCACAGAGCCTTCCGGGACCCACCCCAGAGCCATCTCAGGACCTACCGCATGCGGGGACATGGCGGTAGGTCCCCAGACTGGCTTCATGGAAGTCACAAAAGGTGTTTAGGTTTATAGACGAAAAGCTGCCCCAAACCCGAAAGTTTTTAACTGTTTCAAGGAGGAAATTGCTAGCTTTCTCTGTTTAGCCACGGTATCGCAACATTTCATTGATTACGGATTGAATAAGTTGCATGAAAAACTCAAAATGATTAAGAACGCGAGAGCATATTATAGATTTTTATGCATAGACTGCAAACGATGTCATCCGCCTGGAGAAAAAGTTTTCCCCTAACTGTTTTGAAGAGGTCCCTCAAAATTCTGCCTTTTCTGAATAGGCAGTACCTATGTGCGTGAAAGGCTACTCGAAGTTCTGTTGGCTGTTTCTCCAGCAGCAAAAACATCGAGTTCAAAGCGTATTTTGAGCGTAGCCTTCTCTCACCCTCCCCCCTGCCCCCACCCCCTCCATTTGCAACTATCCTCTTCTCAATTACTCCTAATTGGGGAAAGCTTCAGAAGCCCTTGCCCAGTATTTTTCGAAATAATTTTATATTTGATAGCCGAAATTACGAAATTGTGGCGGAAGTTCTATGCTAACCGCAATTTCCTAAACGGCCTAAAGCCCCTTTGCAAGTGCAAATGTTTGAATTCGTTACGCTATGAGTCGCAAGATTACGAACTGTCTAAGCGTGTGGCGCGTTGTACCTGGGAAATGGGTGCGGTCAAGCTCCACGGCTGGTCAGCTCATCCAATGAGCCAATTGAAGGGCCCGTCAGCGTCGCCCGCTCCAGGTATAACGCTCCGCCCCCAGTGTCTACTCTCGAGGAAGGCGGGTAGAGGTGACCATTATGATTTCTGAGCTGTGGTCCGCAGAATGAGCAGTAAGTAAGAAGTTTAGCTTCATAAGTTCAAGTAAAAAAGAAAAGAGAAGTTAAAAATTGTTCCAGACATTTTGACCTTTTCACGGTTTTTCTAAAGCCCAGACCTAAGCAAATCATACAGATTCTACAGGGTGCGCATTAAATACCGGGACAAGGTTTTTACCTTGTAATTCCTACCAAAATCAACAAAACCTGGAGTTCTTTTTAAAGTCCTTCACTCCTCTTCAGCCGACTCGAAATAAATGGGACTCACTCAAT
>KN726195.1:42211-74751 GCA_000816745.1 Ancylostoma duodenale
TTAGACGTACGGGCGAGCACTCGAGCGTTTTGGCTATTGTAGCTCTGTTCGACCGTGAAAACCTTCTGATCCGTGAACAACATCCTCAGGTGCACCCCAGTCGCGGCGCGATCCAGCAGCCTCTTACATTTTTTCACTCTTGCTTTCTTCTGCGCATAGCTCAGTCCATGTCTCTTTTGGAGCTTATAGGGACGCATGTTGAGCATCCCCCTGACAACTTTTCTCAAGGTTCCCTCTGACACATTTAAATCCTTGGCCATCCCTCTCATGCTTCTTGCTGGGTTGCGTGCGGTCCACTTTTTCAAGATATTCTTCAGAGGAGGAGTGGATACAGTGACCGGTCGTCTTGGGCGAACACGATCGAGAAGCGTACTTTGCTTTGCGGCAGAATAGACGATTTGCCGTGGAACTTTGAAGAGAAGAACGATGTCAGGAGTTGAATGTCCTGCACTGCTGAGCCTGAGAATTGCGGCTCTTTTAGGGTTTCGACGCACCATCTACTGCAGAGTTCATATAAAATTTTGAAAATATTGGTGTTTATAGAGAAAGGTATGCCAAAAATAATGATGCTTATGCGGTTTGAAAAGATCAATATCTGCTGTATGCTCGGGAAAGTTGTCCAGGTATTTAATACGCACCCTGTAATACTCGATAACTGGAATGATTACTATGCAAATGCGAACTTCATGTTCATGCCGCTTTCAGAATCTTCCATGTTTGCTTGGTTTTCTCAGCAGTGTAAGAGAGAGCATAGCGTTAGCCTGATCAGTATTTCTTTTTTGAATTTCAATTCAAAGCGGTTTCTTGGTCAAAAGCAGAGCTAGCAATGAACACGGTTTCCGTCTACTAGGACATACAAAGTCGACTGTAATAAAGTAGAAATCCAAGAACGACAAGAAATTTTAGAAATTAGATAGCAAAAATATTGAACATCATGATGATTTAAAAATTCCCTATACAGCTCTAAAATTGGTGAAGGTATGGACTTTCAAACTGCACTATCAGGTTACGCCCATCACTTTTGGGAAAACCCAATAATTCCTCCTAATTAGTTGATTGTCCACTTAATTTTTGGTATAATTTTTACTTGAGTACTTCGCGCACCTTAATTCATTAAATCACTCTATGCACAGCCCATGAGCATAAAACGTAAGAAAAGGAAGAAACCGAAACATCAGCAAAGTAACAGTCTGAGGAGTAGTAACAAAAGTAGCTGCAGCAGTAGCAGCGTGATCATCGACCGACCAGTCTTCGTGCCACAACTGTGCAGCGGTTTTTTTTGTTCGAAAACCTGTCCCAACTCATCAATCAGCACCCATTACTTCTTCGTTTTGTATGCAACATTTCTTTACGTACATTCACAAGTTCAATCGAAATTTTTAATTGAGCAAATGAAAAACCCAAGGTAACATTGGGAAATGACAAGGTACACGCGAATACCCACGATGATAGAAAATCTTAAGTATACAATTCACCGAGGTTCCAGGACAACACAAGAATACAAGCACTAGATGATACAAAATTTATAAATTACTTAGCATCACATAAATGCTTATACTGTTCGCGAAGGACATTCTTCTGGATCTTCGCCATGGAATTTCTCGGAAGTTTTGGCAAGAATACCACCCGTTTCGGTACCTAAACGTTTACAAAGCAAAATAAGAGGATTTCTCGACTTCTAAGACATCTACGTACCCAAGACCTTTGCTATTAGGATGGGAAATGCAGCAGACTGCCCAAGTAAAGTAGTTGGGAATAATTTGTTCGGAATCCCACAAGATTCAGGGATAGGTTTGCTGTTTTTTTTACAACTACATTGTGGCAATCAGTAGGCGTAATAAAGAAAGGTACATATTTTGGAGGGTAATTTCACCACTGCCTGCATTCATTAGCGTTCCCGAGAAGGTTGTAGACTTCACACAGGTTGAACGTCTTTATGGGTAAGGCTTTCGTGCTCATGGCTCGGATGCATCAATGAGATTACCTAATATGAACAAGTTAACATACCCAAATCTACGCTTTACTTCGATGAGCATAATTGAAATTACCCATAGTTGGCGTGTTAACGCCCCCAAATTTGTTTATCCGATTTGGAGGCGGTAACACGTTTACCCTGTGTAATCCTGAAGACCATGGCACACATCAATATGTTCGCCCATACGTGACGTTATCTATACCCAGCTGCTACCCATAGGCGTTCTTGCTCAAGTTTGTGAAACTACCCATCTTTCCTATGAATCATTCGGACCCAGGAAACCTGCGGAAACCTTTGCAATCCAATCGACGGGAGAACGGAAAGCTTCCCGTTAACCCGGCCATCGGAACATGGAACTTCTCCCTGTGAAAGATTCTTTTCGACAACCATTAATAATATTGAACGGTTCCCCACAACTGCTGTTCGGTCAATTCTACAGTATCCATTCCGTAGTACCAGGTACGGTGCGAGCAAAAATTAACCATGCAGTGCTGTCTTCCCACTTCCCAGTTGTTAGTGAAAAAGCTCATTTGTCAGTAAATAAGAAAGCTTCAAAAAGGAAGTTACACTAGCTAAAGAAAACCGCGACCTTCCCCATCCAAATACTTTCATGAACATAGCGGAAAAACCAAACAGTTAACTCCCACTCCTCCACGTAATCTCTAATTTCATTTAAGATTTGCAGTGAGAGGCTCTGAAATAGATCGGCTCAAGCAATTAGGCATTCCATAGATGTAAAATTCAGAAGCTACTGCCGCTAAAAACATGGAAAAGAGGGAAGGAAACACATAAATGACTGGTTGCAACTGGTGTCCGCTCCGGAAAACAACGTGATTTTGATGCGTATTTTTCAATCCAATTAAGTCTTCCATCAGTAGTCCAACTTGAACGAAGCTATGTAGTGATGCACTTTTAGTGACGCTCATCGATGTCATTCATCGGCCGGGATGCATCACTGGAAGGATGGGTAATCTTCGACCCATGGGTAGCAGCTGGGTATATGTACACGTCACACACAGGTAAAGATGTTGATGGGTGCCAGGTAGTGGCGGATGCTGGGAGGGATGGAGACGGGTGCCCGCTGAGAATGGTTCGCCAAAATTTTTAAATTACATAACAAAACCAAAAATCTTGTTTTTAGTTTATTTTCAAGTGATAATTTTATCACTATTTTTAAATAGTTTTTTTTTCCATTATTTAATACAATAATGAGTATTTTTGTTAAGCTTGTTTCCCATCCAGGTCACCAAGAAGGCGGAGACCCCACTTTTTCTACCACGCGTTCTCCCTCCCCCCTGCCCCCTCCCGTCCCGCCCACGTTGCCGGCGTCCGCCACTTGTGCCAGGTAATGTGTAAAATTGGGTGCGTTAACATGTTCACCATGGGTAAATTCAATTATGCACTTGGGTCCCTATTTTCTACCTCAGCCTAAAAAGCCATGTGTTTGCAGAGTAGTATACCACAGCCCATTGCTTCAGTCTAGCATTCATCGACTCCACAGCGAAGGACGCCGGCCGGCATTCCCCCCCCCCCCCCCTAGGACGACGAGGATAGACGTTAGTTTCCTTAACCAGTAAACAACCTCCCCTCCCTAAAGAGGAGTTCCGGAGGAAGTTGTTCACTCTTTTTCCTTTTCTCCGTCTAGGGGAAGGAACGGAACGGAGCATTTCCTTTAATTTTTTGTTCTTTTTTCCTTTTGCTGCCTCATTTAATCGAAATTCTTACTTATTTACTCAATTAAAGATATTTATCACTTCATAGTAACTCTGTAGTACGCTTCTTCTCACAGGAACTAGGGATCAAAGAATTGGAAAAGGATGTCTCAGATGGAAAACCGTTATCCGTAATTCACCTATACAACATGAAAAAGTATGACTTGCATCGTTTTTTAGGAACAACACTTTGCCATGTGAAAAGGGACTCCTGGACCATAGGTCATCAGCCAGACATAGACAAAAGCATAGATTGTGACATGACAGGTGTGCACACAGTACAACCCAACGAACAAAAGACCAAAACGGCGCGTATTATCCCAGGATTCAAGGGGTGATTCCCATATCGCTAGCATAAAACTGACTGGAGTACCTTATATTACGCACAAATAATAAAGCAGGGTTTTAACTACGAATCATTTGTTTGATACCGAAATATTGTAGTCCACTAATGGATCCTACCCATTCCGCACCTAGGAGGAGGAGGCAAGTTCATTCAAAAGTGAAAATCTTGAGAGGTTTCTGACCTTGTATTTCACGAGTACTTCCGTTAGAGCCTTTATAATCTCTCGCTCCATATTCCCTTCATCGAACGACTGAGCGCTGTCTATACACACCACAGCAACGGGAACTTCTCCGAGGTCCTTGTGTGGAACACCTATAACAAGCAAGCTTCAAGTCACAAAGACAGACCAGAACAAAGACTGGATTTTGAGGGAAAAAATGATACGATGAATTCAAAGGTTGAGTTGCGATCTACTCGAATTAACGACCCATTTGAACAATATCCCAGTTATAAGGAGGGATGTGCCGGAGAAGCCAAGTGCAAGAACAAGGATTCTGAACGGCAACGAAAATTATCTTACCAATTATCGCCGATTCGCTGACATCTGGAAGTCTATCAATGCAATCCTCAATTTCTTTAGGGTACACATTGAATCCACCTGTGATGACGAGGTCCTTCCCTCGGCCAAGAATTCTTAGGAAACCTGGAGAGCGAAGAGAACAAATTAAAATTTTATCTACACCAGAGAGCAACTTGGGTTGTCCCACAATAAATGGCCGCAACCTAGCAATGAATTTTTGGAAGTTCATAAATTCATTATTTTAGGAGCCAGATAGAAAAACTTTGAACTATCATAAAGAACAAAACCTGCTCTATCTGCTTCTCAAAAAGGCTTCCCCAATTATCCTTGTTTATGGTTTCTGTAGACGACATTGTACGATGAGGCAAAACATAGTTTTTGTGCTCTCCCAATTCTTAGACTATTTTCCACTCGAATAGAACGAAAGCCGGACTTGGTGTTAGCTTTGCATTTGGCCAGGTAGTCGTGTTATAAAAGCACAGAAGTTGTGACTAGAAAAGCACTTCCAGAACGGTACGAGTTTTCAACTTTGACCTGAACCACTGGTCGCTCTGCCTTCTCGGCAAGTGAACATCGCAAAAATGGGCAAAGTGAATTTTGAACAAAAGCATTGCCGGTCAATGCTTAACTTGCGACACCGTTTACTTTAGTCCCTCTGATAAACACTGTTGCGAAATGCTCCGGAAAAAGAAGCCTCTTTTAGTGATGAGTGGACATTGCTTAATAAAGTGGAGTTCTGTTTTGTTTGTATCCCTGAGAGAGATCTGAATATATTCAACAAAACTCGACATCCCAGAAAAAGGTAACTTTTTCTGATAGGTGAATTACTGCTCGAGGTGTTCGACAGTAGCTAGACCAGGCCAAGAGTAGAATTTACTAAATGCCTCGCCTGTTACCATTTGAGGCTCGGCTTCCAGATTCAGTTGAAAATGCCTCAGTTTTGGTGAGCCGAAGAAGTGCACGTCCGCTGGCGGGGCGTTCAAATCCACACAGCTTCACATCCAACCAAGAAAAATTTCACTGAGTGAGGTGGTAGATTTCTCTTTGTAATACTGTGTTGGCCAGACCTTCGCCTGGTGGAATGTCCTTTTGGACTTGCAGTGAATCCACTTTTTGTCTGGAAAATTCATGTGAATGAATGTGTATTGAAATCTGACCTTCGCACTTCGTTGGCTCCTGGAATTTAAGCTTTCTTCTTTACATAAGTTTCACTGTACTGCAAAAATCTGGCTGATCATAATGTTTTTACTGCTAAGGGAAATCTCAAGTTCGAGCTGAGTTACGCATTTTGGAATGCGCACCTCCAAAACGGCCATTATTTGTGGGACAACGTAAAAAATAGTGGAATTAACATTACACCAACCATCATCATCAATGGCTCCAATGTCCCCAGTAATAAAGTACTTGTCCTGAGTGAATTCTTGTGCAGTCTTAGCAGGATTTTTCCAATATCCAGAAAACAGTGACGATGACTGGATCTCGATTCCGCCTTCTTTGTTTATCCGGAGCTGGAAAGTAACTATACAATGGCATGAATTTATATTTACTGAAACTGTTTGAATGAATTTTCGTGCAACCTTGGTGTCTCCGACGGGCATTCCTACGCATCCCGGACGACGATCATCGTAGGGATTCGAGCAGATGACTTGAGCTTCAAATAGAAACCGTCACCGAGTTGCTTGATGCAAAATTATGGAGAGGATGTTATAAAAATAACTATAAAGGTCTATTAGGTCCGATAATGAGTCGTGTAATTTTTTGAACCTCCTCTAAATATGAGATTGCTAATAAATTCTCATCCAGGACAGTAAAATGAAAGAAACTCTTTCATGGCAATGCTAGATGAAATAAACAGACTTCGAAATGATCAGCAGGGTGAGCAGGAGATTATAAAACTGTGTGAGTACCTTCAGTCATGCCGTAACGTTCCAAAATTGCATGTCCAGTCCTAGTTTTGAACTCCTCCCAGACTGGATTAGATAGCGGAGCACTGCCACTGACAAAAAGACGCATGTGGGTTAGAATATCTCGGGTGAATTCCGGTTTTGACAACAGACGACTGAAATAAGTCTATGTACGGGTTAATATGAAAAATTTCGCCGTAAAGAAAACAGTGCATTTATGATTTGCAGCTTTTTTTCAATGTTTCCGATTCAAGGAGATTTCTCTACGGCGAAACCAGGTTTAGTAACCCTAACCCGGTTGTATCCCCATTTTTTGGTATTGTTACTAATACTTTTCTAATTTTGTTCACTCTCACTACTCAATCCTATTTGTTTCTTTTCTGCACTGGTCTCTTACACTTAGTTTTTCCTCTTACAGTCATCTCTTGCGGCCATTTTTAGTTTTCCCATGAAAGTAAAGATCGTCTCAAACGTTGTTCGGTCTTGTATATATTTGGTACACAAGATGGAAAGTGAACACAGTAATTCCGCTATAAACTTTTTTCCTTTTTATTGGTATCCACGTTTATATTCGTGTGGACGGGTAAAACTGTGGACACCTTCACCCGTCCTCATCTTCATGAATCACGAAAATGGGAAGATCGAGGAAAATTTCTAACACCGCTCCTGCTAGAGTGTATCGTATCGCGTGGGAAATGGGCAGTTTCTAGGTTTCTACTGCTGGACCATTCAAAAGACCTTTATTATCAATATTTTAGCAGAATTACATCACTTGTCCTCGAATTTTAACGTGACCATCGGACGAGTTAATTCAGACGAGTAGGAGGAGCACTGGATTTAGCCAATCATAGAGCCCGGGAAATCCCCCGTCTTCCCTCATGATGTGCGCAACTTGGCATTTTGATTATTATTTTTAATATAATTTTTATTAATTGTTTACTATTATAATCAATATTTTATTAATTTTATTTTCCGGCTGGGTCCCAAACTTGCGGAGACCCCACTTTCTTGTAGCAGCTAGGTGTAGACAACGTCACATATGGGTGAACATGTTGATGGCTGCCGGGTAATAGATAAACTTGGGTTTATTAACATAATTACCGCGGGTAATCCCATCTCAATGATGCATCTGGGCCCCAGGCTAGCCTCAAGTTTGTCATTTCGTAATTTGTGCGGGCTATATCAACTCTTTACCTATAGTAAGTTGGCACGCCCATCATAACAGTTGTCGATGGTAGCCACTTCAGACAATCCTCAACAGAAAATCCCTCTCTCCATATGACAGTGGAGTGCGAAAACAAGGAGCAGCTGAGTGATATGAACATACCATGCACATGATAGAATGGAAGCATGTGAAGTAACCTGAAGAGAGTTCTAGGCTCATTGTGTATCTGGTACACGCAACTTCATATAATGACGGAAGAATATTCGACAAATAGAAACTTTTTGTGGTCAACTGGTTAGGAGTAACCTACTTGTCATTCTCGGTAAACCTCCACGCCTGAATGAGAGCTTCAGCATTTGATGACAGCGATCCGTGAGTGAGCATTGCACCCTTTGGAAGACCTTGAAGAAAGTTACTCATGGATATGTGTTGAAGAGTTCTCCTTCTACATGAAGATTACGACAGCGATTTGACGGTCCTGAACCAAACACCAAGTCCCCCCCCCCCCCCCAAAAAAAAAAAAGCGTGAATTCGAACGTTTAATTGAAAACCCACTTAAACCCCACCCAATGCGCCAGCTCGCAAGAAGCATTCGAGACAAAGCCGAACTAAACAACAATTAAACTACTAACTAACCGGTAGTGCCAGACGTATAACAAACACATGCAACATCACTGCTATCCACGTTCTCGATATCCAGAACTACAGAAGCGTTCTGAGACTGCTTAGATAAGGTGCGCTCATGCTGGACATTAGCTATGCGATCTTGAAATATTTTATCTTTCTCCTCATCACATGTTACCAAGAGTTTTGGTGTTGAATCCTGAAAGGAGTAATTGGTTACGGTTACTCAAGGAATAAAGTTGATATCTGCAGGACAGCTGCTATCAGCAGCTCAGTTCTCGTTACGAGTACCTCACCACTCTCGTGAGTGCAAGGGCACCATCACCCTTAATAGCTTCCGCCACCCCCTCCCCCCACAAAAAAAAACACTCGCCGAACTTTCAGAATTATCTTATAAAGCAGATGAAAATTTTTGTCGCCTTACTTTTAATTCCTTATATCATTACTTGCTCAAATTCTTATTTTTGGCTAATTGGATCTAAAATTAACTTCTTGCTAATCTCTAAAATTCCAGCCGCTCGGCCCCACAAATCCACCAAAGAAACCATTTTCTTTCCCACGCCACCCCTCTCCCCCCTCATAGCCTTCCCGCCCACTTTCTGCGTCCACCACTGGTAGTTTCTCACTTTTTTCCAGATGAGTGCAACAAAGTTAATCTCACTAGAATTTATGCCTTAGGAACCCACGTCAAATGTTGATCTGTGACAGAATGTACTTCGATTCGGAAACATTGCTCTGGTTGCAGATTAGAATTACTTTCCAACCATTAATCAAACGCAAAACGCCCTATCGCAGCAGCTTATAGGTGTGTTTATACTTCGTCGCGACGTCACCGTCGCGTCTCAGCAAACTGTTCAAATGCGATAGGTCCCGAGTGGATGCACGCGCAAAAAACGGTCGCGATGTGGCAGTTGGCGTTTCCCGACGCGACGCGACGTCGCGGAGCGAATTCGCGCCCTGTTTATACTCTTTTCCAGAAAAATGACGCGATGGTTTCGCTGATGTTGCGGACTGGAGTTGCCCACTTTTCCATAGTTTTTTTTTCAGCTGTTTTGGCCCAAAATCTAAGGAGACAGATGAATTTAGTTGGGGATGTGAGTGAGGACGAACCTGGACGCGTCGTATGTGCTTTAGATAGTAATTTTGTGGACTTCTAAGTTTCTGATGTTGTCCACTGCTTATGAGCGATTACTGTTTACATCTTGCCTGCCACGCTGTTGAAGAACGCAATGCGAGGTTCAGCATGGCGCGACGGCGCGACGCGAAGGCTTCGCTACCCGTCGCGTCGCGCGTGTTGAGGCCGTCGCCGCGACGCCATCGCTTTGCGAAAAAGTATAAACACTCTTTATGGGATAGGTACCATTGTAATGTACCAGCACTTTAACGAGAGGCCCCAACTAATTATAAGATGTGATCCTGGCCCGCGATGTCATACAATTTCATGTAATGAACTTTTTTCTGCGGTTTCCACCCTAGACGTGAAGCGTCGCACCGAAAGAGGGCGGTGCAGCTGGTCTCTGCAATTGGCCAATAATATGAACTGGCCATTCACAGACCTCGCTCGCTCATCACTTCCTGGTACGACGCTCCTCGCCCATATTCCAGTTTATTCGACCTCGAACTTCCCACTCCCGGAAAAAAGAACCGTGCATCATAAAGTAGAGGAGCCTAAAGAGACGAAATTCTATTTGTGCACATAATTCATTTTTTCTTAACGTCAAAACTAATGCAATGTTTTTGCTCATTTTATAAGGATGCCAAGCTGCTTGATTCATTATGTCCTCTGCACACTTGCTAAATTATATAATTTTCATACATACTTTCAGAGTGAATTTGACATTTTTCAAGCTACTATACTTGAACCTTGATCTAATGCGCTGGCCTGCTCCTGTCATTTGCCTGGAATGCCATTGCCTTTATGCGCTAACGATTATTTGAAATCTTTTAGCTGATTTTCCTCTTCTGCTAAAATTTGAACCACCATGAAGCAACGCCTCTCAACGGTGATGCATTTTACAGACCGCGGAACGTCATGGCGGTAAAGTAGGCGGTCTCGACAGCTTGCTGTTGGCTGCGGTCGTTCCGGAGCCATCCAAAATTCACTTTATTGTGTGGGTCGCTCATGATATTACGTGAAATATGCTACAAGAACGAGTGTCTCATGGACAAGAGTCACTGTTCTCATTTTTTCCATTAACACTTATTTTTGGCAACTTAAATCTGATGTAATTTCTAAACAACTTTGTTTCTGGGATTCCAACCACTTGAGTTTATTTTTGGGGGAGACTTCAGCCTTTCCTCCCAAGCCTCCACCCAATCCCCGTTTGCGAAGGATGCTGACATGGAGTAGGGCATGCATACAAAGAATAAGAAAGAGTTGCATTACCTTAACATAGTGGTCCGTTTCTGATCGTGTGTATGACGGATTAACTGGAATATAAATTGCTCCTAACTGAAGACATGCCATATACAAGGCCACCGAATCCAAAGTCTTGCTCGTTCGACAGAGAACTCTGTCGCCTTTCTGGAACATATATAGAGTCCTGAACTGTGTATTTGTAAAATCTCAAATTATTAACAACAATAAGCCATTATTTTGACGCAGTGCAGGGTGACAACAAAATCTTTGGCCAAGGACTTTGCAGCAATTATTTCTTGCGCTTTGACAGGAAACCCATGACTTTGTATTTGCGTTGACTACCCAAATGTTTTGAATATAAACGCAAAATTTCGTAGTCCATAGCTTCATTTGAATCTGGTATGATCTGTAAAACATGAAACGAGGTAGAGATGGAAATGGCCGCAACTAGAGTCTCGGCGACATCTTCTCCAAGAACTTCTTTCAGTTGGCTCTTGAAATCACCAATTTTCTGCCCAGTACTCGAGAGGGCAGAAGCTTCCTATCGCAGGAAGATCCGTGCATGAACTAGTTTTGTGGGCCGGAAAAAGGTGAACAGATCGCCACCCTCATTTTTTGCCAATAAAATTCACAAAAGAAAGGGCGAAAGTGGGCGAAGCGGAATCCTGAGGGGCATATTATTTCATAGGCTAAAGCACATGTGGTAAAAATAAGATGGGAATCTGACAAAAGCTCCTCTCTATGTTTCAAAAGAAAAAGCAGCAGAGGGGTGGCTCAGCCCCCCCCCCAATTTGTGATTTCACCAAGCCCGTCGAATTTGCTTAACATATAGTGTGCTCCCTGAAACAAAGACCTCCGGATCTCTGAGATGCAGTTCTAAGAACGCAGGATTTGAGCTAACTCCTTCGAGATAACAGCTTCCTTGGTTTAGACTGAACAAAAAAAAACGGGGTCATAAAATTTCGGCCACTTGCAGTTCTGGTGCTTTGTAGTTGTTGACGGTCTTGTCGACTTCACGGAGAAGCCAAGAGAGTTATCCAAAATCCAAGAGTGGATTTGAGAAGCGCATGAATTCTCAATAACCCACATGAATTTTCAGATTGCTGGCTTATCTAGTCCCAGTCGTACAGTTTGTTATAGACGGCCAAAGACTTTGTTGTCACCCTGTATTTATTGTCACTTCAGACTTGAGGCGAGCACGTTCGACTATTCCGAAACAAGAACGGGAATAATAAGTCCAAAACTACAAATACACGTGGGTAAAAGCCATGTGACGCCACGCTCACCTCGAACCAAAGACTCATCCGGCTAATGTTTGTCAGTTCAGTTTTTTTTTTATTCTTTTGCATACGAATGCATTAAAGCGGGTACAGTGCATCACTGATTATCATTATGATTGAGCAAGAACGTTTCTTGGAAGGCGCGATCCTGTGCTTCGTGGATTTCATCTCATGTGAGGCATAGATTTCTTAGGAACTGAGTTCCTCATTCTACAGTGATTGCGAGTGATTGGCTCGAAATAATCATATCAAAACTACCCTTCCGCAGAAACACCCTTGGATACTGCTCTTGATTCCTTACCAAGTTAAGCCTTTCCTTTCCGATGTTTTTTCTGTTTTCTTTTTAATATTTCTACACCTTAAATTTATTAATTATTGTCTTCGTAATATGGCCGATAAAACGGCTAAGGCATGGGTGGCACGTGAGCCTGTCACCAGTCTGGCTAGAAAAGGCAGCGCGACCCAACTCTGGGATAGACCGGTCGAATAAATCCAACAGTAGCAAGCCACCATCTCGCCGCACTCTTCAGACGTTACACACCCTTGCCATACAATCACCTTAATATGCTAGGAAAACAATTTCCATCGGATTCTCATGATTTACATCATAACCATGCAAAATCCCTTTCAAGCAAAAAACTTCGGTCGCCGAAAAAAGGCGGTACAACTGCGCCGCAGCCCTCTTCAAAAGCTGTGTTTATACTTCGTCGCGACGCGACTGTGGGCACCCATAGAACGCCTTGTGGTGGCTGGCGATTTTTCTTGCTACGCAACGTCGCGGATACTCGTCCCATGCTGTTTATACTTTCCTTTCAGAAATTACGGGATGAGCGGAATTCGTGTCGCGTCTGCAAGCACACGGGATGCGACGATTTCGTCGACATCACATGCGATCCGAACGGGATGTTATACGGCACGACGTCATCGCTACTCATTACTCCGCGCGTTGTGATTGTTTTCGCGACGCCACCGCCTCGCGGCGAACTATAAACACAGCCATGGGCCGACCGCACCTCACCACAGCCGTCCACGTGTAAGATAGTAGCGGTTAGCCTTCACTTATAAAGCAAAAGAGCTACTGTTCCCCACACAAATGCGTTTTCATTATGGATTAAACTGTAAACGACATACACTGATATTGTATTTTCCATTCAGCAGGCTTGCATATCGTCCTGTCCATTTCAGAAATTCACCATATGAAACGACTTTGTCATCATACACGAACAGAGTCTGTAAAATGTATTTGTACACGGCTAATCCCAATAAATTTGGCAGTATTTATATAACTTTTGTAAATTGCCCGCGCAACCCGCTGTGGCTGAAAAATTGTGATACAACCACTGCTTACATAGCACTTATCTATTTTTAATTTTCACAATCATTGCAGACATTTCCCTGCCGAAATCCACCTACTCATCATTTCCACCTAGTGCTGAGTTAACTGACCTAGTCTTTTGTATAACTTTCATCTAGAAAATAGTAACCGCGATCGGAAAGAACATGACATAACATCATTTTTGATCCGCATGGACCCTAACCTTTCGTGGATCCCTGTGCAACCCAGCACGAACTGCGAAATGTTCCTCCTTGGATGCGATTCCTCGTATCCACGTCTTCAACAAATATGTGCCTCTTCGCAGATACATGTACGAAACCAAAAATCGACAGTTTATTTTGAAGATGACCCCATAAAACTCCGCAATTGTGAAGTAACGGTATTCAAGTACATCAACATACGCCTGAGCATCATAACCATTTCGCGAACAGTTTAAGCAAAAAACAAACAACAAATAATCTTTGATGATAACAATGATATACACCTAACTAACTCTAACTGATCGTTACAAAAAATATTTACAATTCACCCAGCTCAAATATGCATTTAGACGAATTTTTATAACACTACAACCTAATGAAAACATAATAATCAAAGACATGACCACATCAAACAAAGTCTGATTGAAATGACATGAATGAATGAGATTACAGTAACCTAATCGAGTACATCTAACTTCGGAACCGTCTGGCGATGGGATTGAGATACTTTCCAAGAAGGCGTTCACCGAACTTGCTTTCCTCGATTTTAGGACCGAATTCTTCCTCATTTGCAATCAAATCCGTTCCAGCATGTAGTCGAGCGACTAACTCCCTCTCGAACCTGAAACAAGTATACTTTGTAATGCCATCATCAACTACTTGGAAACTTTGCCGAAGCAATTTATAAACGTTCCTGGAAATGTTTTACGACCCTTATCATAGGTATCACCTCTAACTGAGGTAAATTCTCTGGATAAAATGTATCCATTTTTGCCCACAGAACTCGTCCACTCTAAAAGAGCTGGTAGGTCCCAATCTTCCTGGAAACCCCTATAATTCCGCCATAGGATATCGACTTCACCATACTAATACAATTGGGCTCGTGCACAAAAGAAATGTCTGGGCAAACAGAACGAGGGGCCATCAAAAATATATACCAGCATGCATTCTACCCGCTACGGAGCAAAATAGAGAGGAAAGCTAGCGCTTTGCCGATTCGCAGCAGCTTGAACAACAACTATTTTTTGAAATGTGTTACCACATACTTGAACTTCAACGGTACAGGAATTCGTTGTTCCTCGAGTTCCTGCTGTTTCCGAGCAGCCTCATTCAGGTCCAAACCAACCCAGTCTGCTTCTTCTGCTGGTATCACAAATTCTGCATATCTAAATGTCAGCAAGTTTATGTGGTATCTGAAAAGATGGGTAATTTAGAATAAAAACCGACGTACTTGCTCTTAATATAGTCGTGTCTCTCCTCATCTTCTGGATAATAATCTTCATTCGCGAGTGCGAGAAGCATCTCCCGCTTAAGCCTATAAAAACAAGAATTTAGCATATGTATTTACAAAATTTAACGTGATAATGTACATATATGTCAATGCAGGAAAACAACATTTGCTGATCTCACGTTGAGATTAGAACTACTTGTTAAATTTCACATCACAGTAGAATTCCTCTGTGTAATTTCAATGCGGAAAGCAACGTGTAGCAATCTTCTTGTCACCAAGGCACGACTACGGTAGGCAAACTGACAAGTAATTGATAAAATTGGTGTGATTAAACAAACCTGTTTCCTAGCTTTGATGCCAGATCGATCTCAGGAGTACGCAGAATATAGTAATCAAGACCGAAATGTTGATCAATCAGACGCAGAGCCCGTTCAGTGACAGTGATCTGGAATTAACACAACGCTTTGAAAAAAACTGAACGATCCGCAACTACTACTTACCTCCATATGTTTATCTAAAATTTCCGAATATAACACGGCTTTCCTAACAGTGGGGAAATAAAGACGAGGCACCCAATGTCTGAAAGAAGGAAATGAAAAATCCAGAAGCAGCAAAACAGCTTAGGTTAATTTAATCAATAATAATTCGTAACTAACTAAATAGATAACACCACTGACCTAGGCAAGATCTTCTTTTTGGTGTAAGGACGAGACTCTTTCCAACCTTTTACCACTCCTTCACCACCCCATAGTCCTTGATCAGCCTCCGGCGGGTACAGCACTAAATTTACCATTTCCAGAAGAAACAGTCAAGAACTTCTATGTTCAAGTACAGCAGCACATACCCAGCAATGGATAATTCTCTGCTTCAACTTCCACATTCCTGACTGGATCCCAGTAGAGACGTGAGGGAGGTGGCCTATAAAAGAAATAGATATTACGCTAGAAAAAAAAAACAAGACTGTTATCGTAAATATCTTTCAATGACACATAAAAAGAAAAGAGGTGGGGGTGGGGTAAAAACTAGGTTCTTAACGGAGTTGGGACCCGACCAGACAGATTTCAAAAATGAAGGTATCAGAAAAAAATCAAATTCGAAATCTGATAAACAACTAAAGTCAAAAAAGCTGATGCAAAGTTTTAACTATTTCATAAATTAATCCTGAAAAATCCATGTTATGTCCAAATATTTTTCACATGCTGTCTACGTGAACCAGATAGGTAAAAAGTTAACCAGACCAGCATTCCACATCTATTGGGGGTAGAATATCTTGCCATAATCGGGATGGTTAACAAATCCCAAGTGTACAGATTTTCTAGGAAATACGTCCAACTCAACTAGAAAGACTTCGTCTGCTGTCATAGCCGGATTACCGTTGCAGGTAGCTTGTAGAGCGAGACTATGCTAGATCAGGTGAATAAGACGACTAAGAAGAATAAAGAACAGGAATGTAGCAGCAGATTAGTGTACATGGTGGTGCTTATGTTCTCGGACAAGAAATTTTGATTTCATATTTCTGCCTCATTGAAGAAGCGCGAGGCCCACCGGGCTCAACATTCGGGTCCCCTATCCCAGGTACTCCCTGCTCTTAACGTCTCTTCAAGTTTCGAGACAGGAGTGCCAGGCTGCGAAGACAAAACCACTTTTCACCACGGGCAGAAAGCTGTTCCCCAGTTCTTAGGGAAAGAAGGTATAGGAGTCCCTCTATCCTCCAAAACTCCCGCTGACTCATTTCTCGGGTAAAATCGCTGTCAAATACATGGCGGCCTTTTCACTAAATCTGGCAACGTGCTTGTAGGCTTGTAATGATTCTAAAACTAAACAAATTGAGCATCACTCTTAATATGTTTTTAAGTTTCCTAATTAACGTTATCATGATAAAAGTCGCTTTGTTGGATCGTCTTCACATGTGATTTGAGAAAATGTTTTTGTCCGGGAACATAGGGCGCACCCTGTATACAGGGTTGCTGATTCCCAAATGCTAATTCCCACTTTGTAATGGCGTCGCTTCGGCAGATTTATGCACATTCACCGAACGATTTTGAATCTCATGCATCAGCCCATTACCATGTGTGAAAAAAACCAAAGCAGATATGATGGATCGAAACCGTCCAACACAGTGGGTGTGTCCCAGCAGGTCGTCGCCAGCTTTGCTGCATTTCGGAGTTACACCCCAGTTGGATGGTTTAATTCGTTTTTTTTTTTTTGAAATTTTGTATATGTAGATGTCGGAGGTAAGGAGCCATCGTTTCGATCTAACAAAGACAACCGTCTACCGTGCAATCAAGCTGATAGAGAGATTCCAGATTGGAAAATCTGTAGGAGCCCCAGCCCCGGGGTCGGACTCACGGTTTCCATAGACCTAGTATTCCCACGTAATTATCTCAAACGTAACTTACCGATAATGAACGGGCTTTGCATCCCGAAGCAGATTATCCCAGTATCGCTTGCAATAATGTTCTGGCAGGCGATGAACTATCGAATCAGGATTAGCCCAGATCTCTTCATTTCGACGAATGCGTTCTGCCTAAATAATTCCCACCAGAATTTCAATGTATAATGACTTAGATAACTGATGAAATTCAGAGTAAAGCACCAGACAAACATACGGCTTCAGAAATTTTGCTAGAACGCAGCACTTTCACATTGACTGCTCACGGCGATACAAGTGCAAAAAAGGCTAGATAAAAGAGGTGGTATAACAGAATCATTTTACCTTATCCCAAGTGACGACGGCACGGGGGCCTATCGAGGTCAAACTTTTCAAGTTTTTCGTCAAAGACATCCTTGAAAATTTTTTTTACTTATAGAATAAGATATCGATTCAAATTGATACTCTCTTCAAGGTACTGGGACGAGCACATCGAACTGTTGGCTTTGCCAAACAAACCACAAAAGCAACAATAATTTATTAAACACAAAAATAAAATAAACAAAACAGGAAACAATGCACTCAATATAATTTACCACTACAAAAAAAAACCGTTGGTGGATCGGCCTAGGACACACGTAATAAAAAACAAGCATAAAATCCCGAGAGAACTTAACACAGAGAAAAGTGCACGTAACAACTCGCAACAACCAGAGTAGTCTGAAGGTGGAAATGTTCGCCAGAAGGCGCTAGTGAGCAGAGCTCGTATTCATGTGGCCCATAAACAAAGAAAGATTAGCCCAAAAAGGACAATCTCACAATAAATAAATGTTAAAGGAATTCACATGCTATCTTCACAGCCCTATTCTCGTAAGAGAAATCCAAGATCGGAAACCGGCAATGAAATAAGGCTAGATGGACTTGTTATAAGGATTTTCTTTGGCAGTGATTGACTTATTCCGTTTTGTGCCTGAAACGAATCCGTTTTGCATATGGAAAACGCTATACATGGAATTTAATGCTGGAGAAGTGGTCAAGTGATTTTCCCGAACAGCAGCACAACGTTAAATCAAGGAAATATCCAAAGTACCAAGGGGTAGAGTACGAAAAAAAAACACAATGGCAGTAATTGTATTGTAAATAAGGAACCTCTTCTCAAATTACCAATTAATTAATCATTTATAGAAAGCATTTCATCAAAGCTTAGCTATGCATTGTGGCAAAAACTTACTTTCTCTTCTCAGCGATCGCCCTGAGAACGCGATTTCCAGCGAGGTAGGTGAATGCAGCAATTCCGGCTAGATACTTCAGTGTCTCGAACATGTTCAATTGCAGCCAGAACACAAAGTATAGCGCAAATAGGGCTGCAATTCAAAATTTAACAGTGAAAAAAAAAAACAAAGCTGTGCGTATTCAGCAACATGCAAAAAAAAAAACTCACCAGCCAGTCCCAGGTGGAAAAGTAGCGTCCAAGCACTAGCTGGCATGTTTCCGAAGTTGAAACCAATACGGAACCACTATAACGTTGCTGTTACCCTTTGTCAAGTACTTAAAATAACCATCAAAACTCACCAAGACAAGAAGAAGTAAGAGCGGAGCAAGGCATATGAGAGTGAAGGCATCCGAAACAACAGTAGGAGGCCTCTTCTCAGGCTGACGGAAAAGATGCTTGATCTCGGGCTTAGGATCATACTCAACACGGTGCGACTTTGGCTCGACCGTCTTTACAGCAGGTGGGATGGTAAGCGTGAAATCGGCCTTGAATTTGACGAAGAATGGTTTAGGAAACATATCGGCAGTAATAATTATGAGAAAACACCCACAAATGGCCAGTCCATTGGAGTTCGAATGCGGGCATCACCAATGATAAGGTGGGCTGTGTATTTTCCGGACAAACCTTCGAAATCTTTGTGAGCTTTTGCGAGGTTCTGAAAGGTATTCGTAAAGTGTTACAGCAGAACTTGGACATTTTTGTTAAGCAGGAAAGGAGCAACTGCAAAGAAAAAAAAACAAAGGAAAAAACTACCAAAAGAAAAAGAAAAAAGACTACCAAAAGAAAAATAACTCACGATGTCAACCAGGTACTTGCCCCCGGTTTGAACATCAGCTGTGTAGAAAACTTCAGCACCAGTGCTGTGTTTGAACAGAATGAACGCCTAAAAAATCGGGCACTTCGTATGAAAAGAGATGGGTAAAAAGGTGAAAAAGCAATGAAGTTAAAGGTAATGACCAACCTGATGTGGCTGCATCAAGCTGCCCATACCAGTCTTGGGCTTCACAGAGAAAGAAATGTACAGCCGCTTCGTGTTGTCTGCTTGTAGGACCTTTCCATGTTTGGAGAATTGAGATACACTGAAAAAAAAACCACGTTTATTAGTATGCAGCAAGAAAGATCTACACTTATTACTACACATGAAGTAAAATATTAATTCTTAGTAGTCCATCCACGGGGAGTAGTTGAGAGCAAGATTTAGTTGGATAAGAACATTAACGCCGTTTCTTCCTGTTTTCCAAGGCGACCGTATAAGAAAACCAAATGAGATTGAAAACTTGAAAAATAACAATCTACCAAGAGTTAATTTGGTGTAAAAACGCGTTTCCCTGTATTTTTAAAACTGAACCATTGGATTGAATTGTTTTTTGAATGATTCTTACCACCACATCAAGCTAGCATTGTACAAGGGGTTTCAAAAAGAAATAAGACTAGAGGGAGAAATGGAGATTCCCCACAAATGTTCCACTGTACAATAGGTAACGTAAAATGTGCGTGCTATCAAATACCTGCTCAGAGACGACCCGGTAACCGTCTCTTCCTTCTCAAGCACTCCTAGCTTGAGGTCATCAACAATAATGTCATCGCACTTCTTAATCAGAACGCTGGATCCAGTTTTTCCAACAAGCCGCTTGTCCTAAAGAAAAAAAGAGCTAATCAAACTATCCTCGACATAAATGAAGAGACATGACTTAACGAGCACGTACACTGGATTCGACCTTTACAGCCAAAGTGAAGAATCCGGCTTCGTCAGGAAGTTTCTCGGGACCGAATCCCCAGATTCTGGGATCTCTAAAATTGTATGCTACGTATAATCGAAAATTTAAAGGAAAATTAACTAAGACATACGCTTGCATTTTGACCATTGGCAGGTGGCCTATAACCGGATTCTCGCTTCCACGAGGAATAATATCAACACGAACACCTGAAGCCTCAATGGGCAAGCCGAAGACATTCGTAACGAAGATCTTGATGGGCTGCAAAATGGACAGTGTAAACAGGGGATGATGACAACACCAATGTAAGTCAATTGTCACCTGCATGCGGTCAATCATAACAGGTCCAGCGAGTGATACTGTTACGGGCACGAGTTGATGGTTATTCACCAGGACACCTAATGCACTGAGTAGATGGAAGGCGGCTTTCTCGGTGGACACGTGCTTGCGTGAAAGAAGATAGTTGGCGAACAAGAGCATCTGCTCCTGTAAGATTAACGTGCTGATAGATGTATTTATGGAGAAGGACAAATATCAAATCTTAAAACAATCCATGAAACAATGTAAAAAAAAAAGACAAGAATTTTCGGGAGATCAACATCTTATATACTGTCTCACCTGAGACACTGCTGGGACCTTTCCCTGCTTCTCAGCGAGTGACATGATGCCGTGAATAGCATTTGCAGTGGTGGTCAGACCGCCATCGAACTGGAATCAAATAGACAATCTATTGAAATGGGCTTGTAAAAGGAAGTAGAAGAAAGAAAACGGAAAAAAAAGGCAAGGCAGACTACCAAAGGTTACCTGCAGGAATTTCTTGTCAACCTCATCAGCCTGAGAAACCAAGTTCTTGATCTTGTCGAAATATTTCGCTCCAGTTCCCTTGTCGAAGAGAGCCGCTGCGTTGAAAACCCAAGCGAGGCTAAAACGCATAAATTACTAATTATTTGAAATCAACGGAACCGCATGAGACTCACTTCGCAGGAGAATCATCTTTCATAGCCGCTGTCAGAATCTTGTCGAAAGCTGCTTGATTAACCTAAAAGTAACAGCTAGCCTCAGCTCAAACACTGACGAAACAAGCGGATTTCCCAACCTTGATGTTCAAACGATCAGCCGCGCGAAGCGCCTGGGTGATTCTTTCGCCATTTGGACTGGATTCCGTTAGCACACCCTCGATTGTCTTCTAAAACAATCAGAATACGAGCTAGTGAGATCCACACTTACGAGATATTAGTTCAGCTTTCACATGAAGGACATTGGTGAATAACAGCGCTGAACAGACCTTCCAAACGCAGTATTTACACAAGATAACAATTTCCTGTGGTAGACCCATGCCTACGTGAGAAACCCCTCGAATTTGGAAACGGCAGGGATGTGCATGAGAGGTCCGTGATATAGATTTCATGAATCACATTTGAGACATCAATCGAACAAAACAAGTGTTTTCCCTTGAATGTGGTTGAGATCATGTAAGCTTCCTGATATTCAAGTGATATAGTAATTTACAGAGGTATGTTCTACCGAAAGACTCTTAAGCTCCGTCCCACGTGAACTTCAGATCAAGCTGCATAACATTCGCAGGAGATTTGCTTGAATTTCTCGTGGTAGAGATGCATGCACAAAAATGCGTATAAAATACAAGCTTGAGAGTGTCTCAGCAATAGTCAACTCCTTATAGAGACATTAAAAGTGGTCGAAAGCCAACAACAACAAAAACGAAATCAAATACTCACTTGCGCTCCTGCTATGGTAGGCAGAGCACAGCTTGGAAGGTCAGCGGACAGAGCAGCAGCGTTGTAAAGGACATCAAGTTTGGATAAGTCAGCCTTCTGGGCGACTTCGCAAGCACCCTGCATAAAAACAGTTGCAA
The DNA here is from genome assembly GCA_000816745.1 of Ancylostoma duodenale. Classification (NCBI taxonomy): domain Eukaryota; kingdom Metazoa; phylum Nematoda; class Chromadorea; order Rhabditida; family Ancylostomatidae; genus Ancylostoma; species Ancylostoma duodenale. Next base: position 64,096 of record KN726195.1, read on the forward strand.
ACTGTTAACAGTTAAAAACAGTTAAGTAATCCGGAGCGAGAAAAACAATAAGTACCTTAGCTGCAGCATCTGAAGGTGTAATCTTGAGAAGTTTCAATGTACTTGCAGCATAATGCAACGAAGCTATATTGTCGGTCTTCTTTTTAAGCACATCCTGAATTGTTAATGGGTAGAAACGTCGGAAAAATCAAAACTGTGGCAATCTATACCTCGAGAACACCCGAAAGCCATTTGGTATCCTTCTCTTCCCAGTGACCATTGAGGGAAACAGCAAATACAGAAGAAAAAGCTACGACTAGAAAAATGACCGGTCTCATTTTACCTGAAAAACAAAACTAATGGGCATAGATCGTCAGATACAACACCTCCAAAGCATAAATTCGGCTGAAAAAAATCGAGAAATAATGGGTTTTAACCAGAAGTGAAGTTAGAGAAGCATTCATATATGACAACATTCACGGATACTACGACGAAAACAGGAAAAATGGAAATTACGGCAATGTACGCTTTTGATCGAATGAAAGGCAACGAATAAGTACCAAAAAAGAACTAAATTCGGTGAAAAATAAATTGGCCTACACGAAACAGAAGGAGGAATCCATGAAATCCACGCCAGCTTATAAAAGCAGAAGCATATTCTTCAAAATGAACTGCGCGCTGCCGTTATCGCATAATCAACGTGTCACGGTGAATACGGTCCATGGCATCGCATTGGAGCAAGGTGCGTCCTTTAAACGCGATGTTGTCGAGATTGCGCCGAACATTCGGGACATTAATTTTAGGTTAAAGAAACTATTATAGGAACTAATCTGACGTAATTATGCAGGACAATACACCTTCTTTGCTTAAAAATTGAAATTCTTCTATTTTAATTCAATCTGGTGGAAGAGATGTCAGTGCAAAATGACTGGGACTGGCAAAGTTTCTCATTCTTAGAAGCACAACGACACAACATATACAGTGTGTCTCACCGAGGAACATAGTTGTTCAGATATTAGAGAAAGAGAGAACGCGAGGAATGGTGCCGTGTTTGGAGAGGCAAGCGAGAAGTGCAGATCATAGGCACAAATACTCAACTATCGTCAGCTTTGAAACGGACTATAATAGATAAGGAAGGACTGGAGGCGTTGTGAAGCTCAACAGAATGAAGATGATTATGGTTAATCTCTAGTAATAACAATGAAATTACACTTCTACGTCTAACTGGTTATCATTTATTTATTATCAACGTCAACAGTGAGAAAATAGATGACAGGATAAAGATAGGTAAGGACAAGGAGAAAATAAATGACAGATAAATAGATAAAGACAAAAGCAGTTGAAAAGCATAATTACACTGCTTTGGAAAACTGAGTAATCTCCAGCCGGTTGTGCTGTAAGAGAGGAGTGGGGTAGAGGGCAGAATGGTCTAGTACTGAAGAATAGTGCTCGCCATTACTGAAAACTCAGAAGGGGTCCAGACTAATTGATTAGGCCCGCTAACCCCACCACTACATGTGCCCATCAAATCGATGACAAGTGGATCGCGCAAAAACTCGTAGTGGGATAAATGGAATATTTTTCACCTGCAATATAGGACACCCCAATAAAATGACGTGGAAGACTGTGTGTGGCACAAAACTAGAATTTGAAGTTACATAGTATCATCGACAAATCGATGATTCTCACAGTATTTATGCTCACCGCTCTTATCACACCATGTGGAGGGGGCGAGACAGACCCGTCTTATGTTGGAGATGATATCCACTAGCCAGAATGGTGTTGTAACCCGCACAAAGCACTCTTTACTCACACTTTTCACTTCAATCGCTCGAACTCATCCGCTCTTGTGCAGTAACAGACATATTATCCACTGAACCGCTACGTCTATCTATTCTGCATACGGACAATATGTACAAAGTCCACGAGTCTCAGCGCCCAAAATGGGCAGCATGGTTCAAAATTATCAGGTTGTTGCAAAAATAGTTGCCGCCTCGCGGTACGCACAAATAAACTCTCCTCTTCTGGCCATTTGAGCAAGTTGAATCTGATTTTTGAGACATTCTGGTAGGGCTTCTCTTCCTCTTCCAAGCACCTATTGAGTATTCTGGCTAGCTCTTTCTCTGATGACTGTGCGGCATGAACACATCCCCGCCTCAGTTAGTGCCATCCTTCAGCACTTGCTGCTAACTGGACGAAAGCCTGAGCAGCAATCTAAGGAAGGACGTCAGCAACTGGGAACCGTTGCTGCTAGGGTTTCCACTCGAACCATTACGCCGTTCAGGCTGCGTTCGTGCTGCACAGTTATCAGAGTTCCTGTGGTTTTTACAGAGTCGCGAACAAATGATGAGTCGATGCGATTTTCGAGTGATAATGGCTAATGATTCTAAACCCGATCATTCTTTGACGGAGATATGCCGTAATCCTGCATTTATTTTGACTAGGAATCATCTTCCCAGCTTGCAGTGAGACTCTGGTTCTCGAGGTTCTCTCCCGGAGATTTTGAACCTCAAGACAACCACGGTTGCGATAGCAGGTTCTTCCTTGGCGACCAAGTAGAAATAGTAGAAAATCAAGAGAAAAAAAAAAACATCAAAAACAACGTCCTGTCGGCCGTTAATTTTTGATGAGATGAGTGCTGTGTCTGAGGAGAGTTGCTCTAGATAAATATCCTTTGGTTGTAGAATTAAGAAATAACACTAAATAACATCAAGCGCCAAATAATTAGAAATCGAATGCACGACCTATATGCTCCACACCAAGATGCGTTGTATGCCCTGAAGGTAAAGGAGACGGCTATATGAGTTCGGGAGCACTCCACCCTATCCTGCAAAAGTTACGGTGAGAAGTATGTTGGCGAGATGGCATCACACCCATTATGTGCGCGCATGAAGGAGCACCTGGATTGCAAAAAAAAAAGGTGGAAAACCACGTCTAACCATCCCGTTAGAAACTGATAGGAGGTTACCAGATGATGGAACGAATCTTGAAATTGCTGCAAAAGTTTTAGCTTGAGAATCTCAAACATCACCTCGCGAAACTTTGGAGCCATTGTGTTCATGTGAAAAGTCCAAAAATGAATCGCAAGGAAGAATGTCTCTTAATCACAAGAAAATTTGTTCCGAAAATCCACTGATTGAGGGATGTCGTTAAGGTCCTTGGTGCAGTACGTCGCTGGTCGTCCATCTTGGTTGTCTTCACACTCCTAGTAGGCTCTCGACAATCACGTTCTAGATGACCTAACCTCCTGCATTCAAAAAACAAATGCACCTTGGAACATTCTTCCACACCTTCATGGTTCCTTCTCGTGCAGTCTCAGACGCTTCAGGCGTTCTCACGTTTTCGTCCAGTAACGGTTCCCGAACGTCCTTGTGGTTAGGGTTACGTTGGTCAACCTGTGAACGAGGTGGTCTGCCTTCCCACGCAACTTCTCGCAAGGTTGCGGCAACCTCTCTACAGCCTTCACATCACTGCGCATGGTCTTGACCATTTCGTACGCGCAACCTTTCGGAGCCAGTTCCATTGTCGCGTTAAGCTAAAGGTATTCTTGCCAGTTTGAAAGTTGAGCTACCAGCTCTCCGTGTTCGCGGGAGCTACTCGTCTGAAGCAACTGGGTACGCTTTGCTGGTAAGACTCTCAAGCTCAAGCAGTAGCTCGTTACGTTTCCCTTCTTCCTGAGGCGTTTCAGCACCATATAGGCTTTCATCTGCTAATCCCTCCACTTCCAGAAGGGTCATGGTCGCAAACATACGGCCAGCGCCAACGTCCTCCATGTTGGAAGAAAAATCTCGGCCGGCCTAGCCTTGATGTTGACGTCGACTGGTTCGGTGCCGGAACCCTTCGGTTCACGTTTCCTGGCCTCGAAATTCAGCTCCAAACCGATCTTTCCTCTGTGCCAGTAGTTTCTTTACTTCCTCTATTACACCAGTCGATTCCACTTGCAGAAAATCGGCGAGTTCTCGCATACACCGATTATCATGCTCCGCCTGAGAAAGTGCCTCATCAAGCGCTTGAGCAACATCTCCGGCTAGAAGTTCTTCAAGTTTCCTTAGGGAGTCATCAACTTTAGCCAAATGTAAAAGCCGAACAACTGCAGCCGCAATCGTTATCAACTACTGCGTGCACTTGTTGCTTCAATTCCTCGGTCATCTTTGTCGATGTGCCCTGCGCGAAACTGTCCGCAATGAGCTTAGGCGCTCTCTCTAGAGCAATTACATGCTCATTTATAGCACCTGATATTTGTCTCATCTGAGTCCTGCTAGTCTTCGCTAGAGCAACTACTGTGCTCAACAGCTTCCCCGGCGCCGCGTTCATCGAAGCGCACAGCTGCGACGTTCCTGGACCGTTCTGCAGTATGCGCTCGAGCTCCTCCGCGTTCAAATTCGAGACTTTCCCAATCATTGCAAGATCAGAAGACATCGGTACGCAGTCGGTAGTACTGATAACTGCCTCAGTAACGCGTTCTTGTTACGACGTTACAATCCGCACTTCACGCACAACGGATTCCCTTCGGCTGCTTACAGTCTACTTACACTCTCATTGGTACCACAACTAGGACACTCACGCGATGAGGCACACCACGCACGTGACTCTCTAGTTGTCAAGAGAGTGATCACTGCGTTCTACTAGAAGGCAGGCTCGCCTTTACCGTTACAACGGCTTCAAGGCGGCTGTTGAGTCGTTCACAGGCTTCGTTCGGCCCGCATTTAACGGGAGCGACCCGTTATGTGGATCGTCTAGGGGTGTTTCGTAATCCTTTATTGGAACGACTCGAGTAGACAGTAAGCTGCTAGGTTGTTCCGAAAATCTTGCACCAAATTTCATGCTTTTTTCAAAGAAGGTTAACTTCATTGTGAACAGGTGTCAATAAACAAAATAATTACCATCATGATCCAAGAGGTATGGCCAACGCTTCACTGGAGTATAAGATCCAGAAGTCAAGAACTCTGGCAGCTGCGAGTCGAAGAAACTTGGAATCTCACTGCTCAGTTTGGTCTGATCATCAATTTTTTTCTTCTCGTCAATGCAGCTTCAGTGCCCCAAACAAGTGGTAGTCAGATGGGGTCAAGTCCGCAGAATAATCAGGGTGAGGTAGAACTTCCCAACCTAGTTCGGCAAATTTCTGGCGAGTAAGGTCGAGTGTTGTCGAGTTTACCGTGTGAGGTCGAGTGTTGTCATGAAATTGAGCTACATGGTCAATTTTTCTGTGCTTCCGGCGAATAGCGTCAGCCATTTTGTGTAGTTAAGAAGAATATACCAAGGCGGTCACGGTGACCTAGGTGTCAGCAGTTCTCGATGCAGGTTTCCCCTGGAATCCCACCAACTGTGTGGTCCGTGGTAGAACAGTTGTTAACAATAGTTTATTAACGACTGACTGACGTCGACTACAGCTTCGTCGAAATAGAGCGAATAGTAATATAATGTTCAAAATGGGGGTTTATATGCGGAATACAGGGGGGCAATGCCGACCTACTAGGTGTGAGTTCGCCACAGGGGGTGAGATAGGGGAGTGTTCAAAGTCGGTGCCGCGCCCTATTAACACCTGAATGATTGGGGATCATACCCCAATTACTTGAGAAACTAGGGCACGCATAAGTGCTAATGGATATTACCTACGGACAATATATGTCGTTGACAGAACGACATATTTCCCAAACATGATAAATAAGCCCTATACAATATTATAGGTAATATCTTAGGTTGTTTACAACACTGGGGGCGGGCGAAAAATGCGGTGGCATACGAAATGTGAACAGATTGGATCTGAATGTTAGCAGAGTTAACTATTTAAACATGCGAGTGCTGGGAAGGACAGGAATTACCATTGTCAATACACTTGAGCACATAATAATTGTACAGAGTATGATTCCGAAACATGAAATAATATAAATATTACAACATAACATTAGTCTAACATGTGCTGGATCCATACGGGACTTGAAGTGGCACTTCGATGCTTGATATCCCTCCTGATAGCACACCTCGCAGTATCGTGTGGGAGGCACAGCCGGACACACGGTGGTTGGTAGAGAAAAAGGGAAGACTTTCTGCTTCTCCTGTTTTAGCAGCATGAGCTGCTCAAGAGAACGCAGTCTGTCGTCGTTCTTGTGGACAGTATCCTCTATCCTGTCCAGCTTCCTCTTCACTTCCGTGATGCCGTCCATGAGGGCGTAGAACATATTCCTCAGGTCTGAGTTGGAGAGGCTCCCCTTATGATCCTATAAGACCAGCAAAGGCCTTAGGGTCATGCGTGGGGGAGGCATCTCCTTCGGTGGCGTTGGAGGCCCTTCGACGGCGGCAGTTGCTCCTCGACCACTCGTGTAATACAATACATCGCTAGAAGCTTCCAGCCACTATACTATCGCGATTCTGTTCAGAATGGCCGAAAACCTATTCTTGAGCCCCAACTTTAGGAGAGCTTGCGGGCGGGGCTAAGTACGAGTACGAGATTTCCGCATCCTCCTTCAACTTGCCCCTCAAACATGGAGCGCACTTCTCTCCTTTTACGGAGTAGATGATGAGATATTCAAGAACATATTCATTAGAAGGTGAGTTTACGGGAAGTCAATATTCAGAGCCAGCATCCTCCCGCCTTGGCTCCGCCCGTAAGCTCCCCAAAAATTGAAGCTGGCGAAAGGGTTGATGAAAGTGTTCAAGCAATCACGAATACGTCTGAGATCAGCAGCTCTTAGAAATTGTTCACACGATAAAATTTCAAGAACTGTTTTCAGTTCGGACACTGCCTTTTAAAATCTTGGCGCATCAAACACTTAAACGTACACACTTTTTATGTACTTAAAATCATACAAGTAAAATGTGGCAATAGAACAGGAATCAATGAAGAAAAATTACATAAAATTACCCCAGAAACAAAAATCATTTTGAACATTGATACTCGTAACGATGAAACTCAGAAAGTAGCGTTGGGAAGAACGCGGAGCAAATAGGGATGAGATCGATATTCAATGATAACAGATTTGTCATCGGGATGACACTTCATAACAACATATAATCATTCTCCTTCATACACACTTTTCTGCGATGTTTTTCGACTGACGTCTATATCTGGCTTCTTCTCAACATCACTTTCGGCTTTGAATTTGTCGAGGTACTTCAAATGACTGCTCACAGCGATGGAGACGATGCTGATGAGGAAGATGAGAATTTCGATAGCTGTCAGAACAGATGCTCCTGGAATAAGCCCCATGTTACTTATTCATAAAAGGAGAAAAGAGAAAAGATAGGAAGCTTACCCAGCCATAATCCCATTTGTCCTCCAATGTCAGATATCAGGTTGACAAACGAATATGACTCTGATTCTCGAAGCACCTCATAACTCATTTGTTCGTAATAGATTTCTAACATTGCCGCGTGTTCACTGAAAATGAAGCGACTTAATTTTTTCAATGCACTTAATCACCAAGAATGAGCGAAATTCCGGCACCCGACTTCCGAAACCTTCGGTATTCCCATCTTCTTTAAGCTTCCGACTCCGGAAAAGTTGCTTCGCCTGACCAGAGTTTGTTATAGTCTTATCAATGCACTTATTTGTTTTCGTTTGACGGGCGCTTATTTTTTTATTTGATTTTCAATTCTTAATCGACGACCTACGAGCACCAGAATCGGGAACGGATCGTGTCTTGCAGATAAAGGGGAACATCCCGCAAATACTCTCGGCACGATCATGATTACCACTTTTTATTGGTAGAGCTGTTGTATCCGTTCTTCTTGAGAATACGGGCCTTGGTCTGTGGTTCATTGTGACGTGTTTTTCTAACGTTATTTTTGGTGTACCTTGGGTGGCCTAAGTCTTCTGCAGCAACATCTCCAAAAACTGCTAATGATCTATCGTTGTAGTCTCAGAATGGTGACACGTTTGCCATACTTGTGCTTAAACCTCGTGAACCTGTCCAGAAATGTTGTTCTAAATGGTGCTCAAAAATTGCGGTTTCGGGGGGACTATCATGGTTGCCAACCAGTTGTAATCACAACCATATGGGAATGAAACCACAAAGCATGTACACCTATCATGCAGCAGATCATCCTACAATAAATCACCTACAAACAATAGCTCCGACGAGCACTTGTAGACATTTTTGCCAATATTTTTTTTCATTTTCGCCTTATGATCAAATTAAGATGAAAGTGAAAGAATAAACAAATGCAACAAGAAAAAACAATTTTGTGTCAATGAAAGTGCAATGCACTACGTGAGCTAGAAAACGGTTTTAGCGTTGCATTTAGTTCTACTCACTTTCCAACCAAAATTCACCATTTTTCTTCATTGCTCAAGCCATGCTTCAGCAACACAGTGGGGACCAGTGCAATCCCACATCTGCGGAAAACGCTCCGCCAGCTGTGGAAAATCGTAGTATCACAATGAGATTGTCACCCTTGTCGCGAAGCGATCGCTCCGGTCGCTCCGGTGGCTCCAGGATTCTTATGCCCAACACCACGTCAGGGTTCTCTCGAACTAACTATATAGTTTACTAGTAACAGGATTTCCTATCACAGCAATAATGTAATTCCTAACATATAGCTAAAGTTTCAGGGTTCTCTCGAACTAACTATATAGTTTACTAATAACAGGATTTCCTATCACAGCAATAATGTAATTCCTAACCTATAGCTAAAGTTGTCTTATGTCTTCATATAACATAAAAGCTATTAGCTACTTGCGTATACTCTCTGTTTTTGCTTCATAAAATTAATGGCAGTGGAATTTATTAGAAAATCTTTACTAATATATTATTACTCAGAATTAATGAAATTATTGTTTTGATTTAATTGATCAATAACTGATGGTTGAAGAATTGGTGGAACGCAAGACCTCTCTTTATATCAAGATCCAGTAATCTCGATGCTTATGGAGCCAGTTTTATAAATGGGATTGGAATAAGATTTTTGGCCTTTTATGCACCACTTTGATAGGTAATGAATAAACAAATAGATAAATGAATTCCTAATAAGGAAGGATAGTAAGAGTAGCCCTCCATCAAAGGGCCTTCTGCCCTCTCCGCTCTTAATGCAGGAGGGTGGAGGGTGGTAAATTTATGTAAGGGATCCATGTAAATGAATTCTTAATAAGTAAGACACCTCCATCAAAGGGCCTTATGCCCTCTCCGCTCTTAATGCAGGAGGGTGAAGGGTGGTAAATTTATATAATGGATTCAGATGAATGAATTCTTTGTAAATAAGACACCTCCACCAAAGGGCCTTATGCCTTCTCCGCTCTTAATGCAGGAGAGTGGAGGGTGGTAAATTAATATGAGGGATCCCATTACATTTGTGTAAACCTATTATAACTGTTATGATGTTGGTCGCTAACATCTCACGGACTGGTAGTTAACTAATTGTCAATATATTCGTTCATCGAAAGGCCTTTTGCCTACTCCTGCTCTTAATGCTGGAGTGTGGCTACTATCCTAGGTAAAAAAAAGAACAATAGATATTTATAGTCGGGTTTAATTGTTTGAAGTTAAATTGTTCAGCGCCTTGTGGTTGTCGACGTTATATGACCTATCGTTATGTTCGGCACGGATTCAAATTGTGTAAGATAAGTGTTTGGTTCTATTGGCGCCTGATGACCTTATTCAAACTAAAGTGTCCCTATGGCAGTACACTAAGGTCATACTGCGCGCTAAATTCAAGGATAATTCGTCATCCAGCACCATGAGCGGCGTCGTTTTAATTTCTCTCGGCTGTAACTGTTTTTCCAATATTTCGATTGAAGGCTCTTCCAAATTTTTTCTCGAAAATTTGATTATTCCACTTCTCTAACTCATTTTAACTCCTTTGTTGGTCGCGAATACCTGCGTTTTGCTTGGTTTTCGCCTGTTTTTTCTTTCATTGCCTTAAAAAAGGACTTGTCCTTCAATAATCAGTCCCTGGTAGGTCAAAAACGTCGCCCATGGTCACTCGCAGCAACAAAAACAAAAAATCAACTTCAGGATCTCAATTTTCTCCGATTGGGAACGATGCTAACGTTAGCCATCAGGGTGATGGTGCATGCCAGTACAACTATCGCCAAATAAGTGCTTACGATCTGATCATATCCATTTTAGAACGCACTCAAGACCCTATTCTTCAGGAAATGCTAGACGCTCATTCTGAGAAGATTTTGAAAGACCTTGCTGACCTTGTAGAGGCCGACATGCGGTCTAGAAGCTTGCCTGTTAGTGGCCTCGAGGAACCGCTGGAGGGAACACGCGCCTCTGAACGCTCTCCCACGGAAACTTCTCGATGGGTAAGAGCGATCCACATCGTCCCCGTTTGGTCAAGATCGTCTTACCCTCCAGATTCTATTGTCGACGCACTCTAGCAAATGCTCGCCTCCTCCGCGTACGAAGAAGCATGACGGAGGAAGAGCGGAAACATGAATTTGAGGTCGAGGAGCGCAACCAAGGTAAGGAGAAGCGCGAGTGCGTCGTCTACCGCGGACAACTCACCCGTGTGTCGGATTTAACTAACAGAACGCCGGGAAACTTTTGAATTCGCAGGGTAATCAGAATAGGCTCAGAGCTTTTTTGCCTAACGCCAGAAGTTTGGCCAATAAGATTCACCATCCACACTCTTTTTTATTTGATTTTAAACCTGATATTATTTTTGTTACAGAAACATGGTTAAACAGCAAAATTCTTGACTCTGAAATAGTAGGTGATCTTCCGTACTCAGTAT